>CM041781.1:224939543-225117373 GCA_023374045.1 Limonium bicolor
TAAGCCGTAATTAAACTAAGTAGAGGAAAAATGACTTCGAGGGGTAATGAAAGTAATTGAACCCTAAATAAGTCAAATATCAAGCCCCCGAACCCAAACTCACCTTTCCTAATTTACCCTAGGTCAAAATTAGGTGGCGACTCTAATTAGGTTCTAGTGAGCTAACTTAGGATTTAATAACAAGTGATATATGACATAGTTATTAAGCTTAGGTTATAAGTGGACCTAGAATCCGACAAGATCCTAATCAACCTGAATCAGCATAGGATAGGGTTCAAAAATCGAGGCTCACAATAACACCCTTCACTCTTCTGTACAATAGAGTTGTGGAACACCTGGGAACAACTTGTAATTCTAAGGTAAAAATCCATGTTTTATGACCTTAAATCCTTCTTATGGTTAGTTTCTGTTTTGAGCTGAACCATGAATTTTGCTCTCTGTATAATGCATGTCAAGAGGTGTATAAACACACCTCCAAACTGCCGTGACTGTCCAAGAGAGAGAAACATAAGTCAAAGTCATTTTTAAGGTAAAAATCTAGGTTTTTCATGGCTTATAGTTACTCTTATGGTTAGTTCAATTTCTGGAACTAAACTATATCTTATCTTGCTATTAGAACACATTTAAGAAGCTGTAGAAATTCCTCCCCAAGCTGTCGTGGCCAAAGCTAGGCATTTAACACTTTAAATCAAGGTATAACATCTTAATACTATGTTTATATACTTGAGAGCTTATGTTTAAATGTGTTCCGTGAGTGAACAGATTTAAATGGTCATTTTTGACTTCAAAATGACTAGGAATTGTTATAGAAACTTTGGCTAAATTAATTAAGTGGTTAAATAACATAATTGTCAAATTTAAGTTAAAATGTGGAAGTTTGGTAATTAATGGAAAATCTGGAGCAAGGCCGGGAGTTTACAATGTTTTTGATGATATTTAAGTGTAATTTATATTACAAGTTCAAGGATGTAATAAGGCCATGTCATTAGGCCATTTTATTTAAGTTTAAAAGTACATTTAAATTATTTTATCCACTTAGCATAAGGTTTGGGGTGAAAACAGAAATAAATAAAAATATAGAGGGTTGTAGAAGAATATAACCGAAAACTAGAGGTTTAAAGGAGTTAAAATAAAATTTGTAAGATTATAAAGTTTTAGGGTGTAGGGTGAAATTGTAAATATTGGAAAGATTGGGGTAATTCTGGTAATTACCAAGAAATAGGGGTCAAAACTGTGTTAGAAGACAAATGTTGACTATATAGGAGACTTTGACCAAATTTGGTAATTTATTGAATTAAATACTAGCTTATAATAAGTTATGTATTAAATTGTAAAAAAATATAATATTTGGGGTGTATTTGGAATTACCAAAAATTCTGGGTATAAAATGAAGTTTAAAACAGACCTTGGTTGTTAGGAATTTTTTGAAATTTATTGGGTTGAATTTAGAGTTAAAATGAATTATATGTATAATATATAGTTTATTATGTCACTGTTACACTTATGAATAATAAATGGGGTAAAATGGTAATTTTATAAAGTTGGAAAATAAATTATGGACAGATTGGGGTCTGTTCAGAATTGTACTAATATATATAAGATATATGATATAAGAGTAACAATGTAATAACATTTGGGTTATTATGTAATTTTTTAAAAGTATTGGTGAAAAGATTAAAAACCGAGAGACTTAGGGTCTGTTTGGTATTTTATGACATATTATAACTATAGGTTATAAATGGTAAATTGGTATAAAAAAAATATAAAAGATAGTTTAAGACTATAACGTAACATTATATAAATAATGTGGTGGTTTTGTAAATAAAAGAGATATAAGGGGCTGTTGCGGTAATATGGAGTATTTATAAATGAAATTTATAATATGGTTTATAATGTTATAAGGGTTGTAACATTTATAATATGAAAATATTCCTTAAAGAAGAATGAATATATTATAAAGACATACCATATAATAAATGGTCTCATAATTCATATATATAAATAAAATATATGATACGGAGTGAATTATATAGTATGGTTGAGTAACCATATAATATAACTACTGGGATATATAAAGTGGAGAAATATAATTATAGACATTAATTAAAGAATGTTCTAAGATATAAATGAATACATGAAATAATGATGGATTATATAATTCAAAGTATTTAATGGGAAATATATAAGTATTGTAAGCTTGGATAAGCTAACCATTGAGAAATAAATATTAAGGAGAGATGTAT
This sequence comes from Limonium bicolor, assembly GCA_023374045.1. NCBI lineage: Eukaryota > Viridiplantae > Streptophyta > Magnoliopsida > Caryophyllales > Plumbaginaceae > Limonium > Limonium bicolor. Next base: position 224,941,787 of record CM041781.1, read on the forward strand.
AATATATGATCAAGTTATGCATGCAATATAGTGACAAACTATATAATATACAAGTGTATAATAAGGTACATAAGATAATGAACATATGAAATACATATGGAATATACAACAATGTACCCATGCATGCAAACGTACCCATACGTGCAAAGATAACGTTTACATAAACTAATCCCGAGTGAAACCCGAAAAACCGAGATACGATAGTTGTTAAACAATGGGGGATGAACCGGGAAGGATTAGTGATGGTACGGGGTACCGGTGTAGTATTATTTTGCATGGAATGCTAATACGTAGTGTGGTACGTATTATCAGATTGTTAGAGACTTTCTCGAGGAGCATCGGGTTTAGCGTGATATACAATTACGCTAGCGTATATTTTGGTGAACGGTATGTTGTTACGTGTCCTTGATTGTCTCTGAGGACTTCCTCAGTTCAGACTTCTGTGAAATCTGTGATAAAATTTAATGTCTATTTGTGTCAATTAATATGCATGAACTGTATATTAATGTTGCTTTATATTTACTGTTTTGCGATAACAGTATTGTTTGTATATATGAACTTATATATAAAACGAACTAGCAGCTATGATGCTATCTTATATGTGTAATATAAGGAACGTAAGAAAAACGTTGTAGCATATGATAATAAGATATATATTATCCGAGACTTATATACGGAGCATTGGCCTTTTTAACGCCGCTCTTGTATCTAACACTGGATCCCGAGTCGATATACTTAGGATTGGACTAACGACCTTAGTCGGATGTGTTATGGAAATGGTAATGCGATGCAATGGTATAGATGAACAAATCCAGGAGGATGTGGCTCTTGGTGCGCGCTGTGATCACAAAAACGATACTAGGATGTCCGCGTGCGGGTCCGCAAGTATCAAGGAAATTCCCGCGAGCTAGAACGGTTCGTTGGTCGAAGACTCTACCGTTGGAGTGGCTACTGCCGTGGGTGACCCGCCATAAGATATGGGTAAATAGAGATGCGTCGTTTTAACGAGACATTGTCATTAGGCATATCTGAACAATTACGAACCACTATATTAGCTCGTACATTAGGTGAACATTATTTGGGCTTGAATGCCAAACACGGGAATCTATATTTGTTTATAATCCTCGTTATTTGGCCTTATTGTTCATTGGTTATGTGTTGTATGAAACGCATGTGAATGGTTGTTTTATTGTATGGCTATTACTATTAATTGTTTTGCAGTTTAAATGTTAAAACGGTATTGCATGTAACTTGAATCTCATGCTCTCGACCAATTAATTAGGGAGTACGAGGAGGCATGATAGGGCATGTGATAACAAACTCAGCAGGGATGATTCCTACCACAAACCATATTATTTTTCAGGAGAGTAGCTGATTGTTGACGCGGGGCATGACCTTTTGTTTAGCGGTATATTTTTGGTATGAACTGGTGCATTTATTTTGGACTCGGGTTTTGTGAACCAAGGTGTACATATTTTTAGATGCTCACGTGTACGGATTATGTACGAGATGAACTGTTGTTGTATTACTTTTGGGTTATTAAAACTGCTATCTATCTCTTGTGATCACTACGGGAATACGTTTCGTATGTTGATTATCTTGTAACGCGTTATCACTCGTATGAGCGAGTGATGATGGTAACACCATTAGTACAGCAGTCTTTCATTACCGCTGCGATTTAAGTGTTTAAGTACGACAATTATACGATAATTAGGAGCTGAGTTAGTAGGGGTGTTACACTTGGCTCATTTACAAAGAGAAGTTCATCGAATGTTGGACAAATTCAGTGCCACATTTCGGAATCTGCACAACTAATAGGTATGTGTGATATACTTATGTTTGTTTGTTATTTTAGTGTGTTGTTCATTTTCATAACATAATCACTGAAGCTCATTAACGTTTATTGTCACAGAGCTGAGAGCTCACACGCAACACTCAAGGCGTGGCTTCAGTCTTCCCAAATGAAGTTAGACACCATATTCTTCAGGATTGATAGGCTTATCAACGTCAATACAACAGATTCTTGATGAATATGGAAATGTCCAAAGACAAGATGGTGCACGAAGACTACTACCGTCTGTTTTGAACAATCCGCGAACGAGTCAGCCATAAATGTTTGGTGATCCTTCAAGAGGAACTGGAGCATGGCAAAGAATTCAAGACTGATGAGCTGCAGTATGGATGCATTACTTTACACTCATGGTCTTCCTTGTGCACACTTCTTATACAAAGTGATGGAAAGGAATGACAAACTTACACTAGATGTCATTCACGACTTGTGGAAGATGTTAGAGTTGGATGAGGGAAAGTCAATGAAGGAAGAAACCCTAACACAACATGAGGAGAACTAAGTCATCTTGAAAGCGTTAACCGATGAAGTTCTCCGTCTAGGCGACCATTTGATTCTTCAGTGTTGTGTTAGGCTCATGCAGTCAGTGATTCACCCTGGTTCATCGTTCGATCTTGATGAGCCACATGTTCAAGTTCCACGTGGAAGACCAAGGAAACATTGTAACACACTAGATTTTACCTTCAAAGAAAGTAGAAGAAAATACGAATCTAACGGCGCAAACGGATCTAAAAACGGACTTCAAACGAGTCTTAAAACTGCAAAACAATAATTGTCTTTTAACATTAGTACTGGGCCTCATAAACATTAGAGCCCCCGACAATTAGTGTAGTAAAAAATGACTATATGATATAGCTAAGAATTATTAGACTTATAAAGCATGGTTATGTGTTAACCGTGCTTTTTTTTTATTATTTTTTTGCAAGTAGTTAACCGTGCTTTATTACAAACACAGTTATGAACCGTACTTTATTCCATTTTGCGTCCGCTAGATAAAGCGGAGTTACTACACGAGTTATCTAATCATTTTTCCAGCAGAAGCAGACATGGACAAATTAATGGTATGTCTTATCTTCGGTGACACTTCGTTGTTGTACCCTGCATTACCAGACAAAATATGCTTCAAATTATCCTAATGGACTAGAGCGAGTACATGATTCTCGGTACATTACCTAGTACTACACTGAGTCTATTCTACAGTGCACGTTTTGTTTATTTTATTTTTCTCACGAAACAAGACACACTATTAATTAGTCATACCCCTTTTTTGCTCTCACTCAACGATTATCGTGAGTGCTACTATCAGTGCCATTTTTTTTATTGTTTAATCACATATACGGGCTTTCAAATTTCAATCGATAATGTGAAACATCCGACATATCGTCAGAGATGCAAGGGAAAGGTTGTAAGAAGAGGTCAAGGAAGGTCTCTAGGACAAGATCTCTAGGCTTATATAAGATGTTCCATAGGTAGGACTAGAAAGATTATGTAAGAGCTGAGTCGGTGTTGTTTGATTTGCCCTTACGGCACCCTTGGCCATGTGCCTATAATTATAAAAAAAAATACATTTCTAAGATATAAAGAGTCTGAAATATATTAACTGGGATTGATCACTGCTGTTCTAAAAAGAAGAAATGGCTTACCTGTTTACATGGCATAATTGTCAACAAATAAGTGAAATGGAGTCGTCTAGGAGGCAAGTGTTCATGATTGTTGTAGCTACAATAAATGGCTAATAGTCGGATGGTAATGTCTTATTACTAGAGGAATGAATAGAATGATCGGGAAAACTATCGTTCTCCCCGGGAGACGATTTCAGAGGCGATATATCGTTCTTTTCAGTTCTCTCCTGTTAAAGCAGGGAGATTGTGCGATTCGACTCTACCTTCTCTACTTGGTAGTCTCGCTCTCACCCTATCCTTCTCGGTTCCTGCCCAACCAGAAGCAGCGCACCGGAATTCCGATCACTTTCCTTAGGGGATGCGATTTGGGGATTTATCCCATCCTATTCTCTCTGCAGGCTAGGATTTCATACCTAAGGTATTTTGCTTTCTCTTCGCCGGCTAGGGTCTTTCCTACCCCGATTTGAAGGTTTATGTAGGTAGTTCATTGTTCTCTTTCTCATTCGTCTGGGTTGTGTGGTTATTTGGGGGTTCATCGGCATATGCTACGTTTTGTTCTGTCCCGACTTGGGGACTTTGGGGATTTCTGAGCTCTGTTGATTTCTTGGCTGGTTATGGGTATTAGCTGGTTTGCTGGTTGATTGCGGCTCAGGTGCTGAGTTGTGGGGAAGTTCTGGTCAGAGGCGGTGGGCTTCTCTGTTTCCGTCTTCCTCCATTGTTGTGCTAGTTCGGTGGCTGTTTTCTGTTAGTGGTCATTGTCTAAGAAACATATAGGTTGGTTCTCCTCCTGGTAAGATGGAGGAAAGTTCTAAGTTCTTTGAAGGGAATAAGCAGGGAGAAGGAAAACATAAAGTCAGTGTAGGTATTATGAGCAATGAGTCCAAATCGGTTACTCAGAAGAAGAAGAAGAAGAGAGCCCCAAAAATGAAGTTTCAGATGACTAAAGCTCAAAATAATGAGCTGGTTAGGCATGATTTTTCATGTAATAAGATGATCTTTGATAAGGCTAGACTTGTTGAAAAGCAAGGCAGCCTAGAGAAATGAATCTTCTTAATTTCTACTGCTAGGGGGTTGGTCTTCTCCTAGCAGGTTTACAAGTTTTGAACCAGGAGATAAGGTTCAATCTTGATGGTTTTGATTCGGCCGAGACCCAAGTTGTGGAGGTTTCCAGGTGTGAGATAATGGTTCATAGTCTGAGATTAGCTAATGAGTTCCACATTGGCAAGAAGGGTAATAGAAGCTCTAGCAATGCTGTCGCTAGATCGAGAAAGAAATATTTCAATTGGTACTTAACTTGATGATTTATCTCTTGCTGGTTTTTGGTAGTCATCATTCATTGTATGACATGACAGAGATGGAAGAGAGACGAGAGGTGTGGAAAAAGTATGAAATGGAGGAGGATTTTTCCCATGGGCTGGAGAAGGCGAATCAGAATTTCAAAAGTATCAGCTGCATCACTATTATAGTGCAGTTTGTTAGTTTCATAACAAATCAAATGCTCTAGAGCTTACCTTTTGGGTGGGTAGCCTTAGCTATGGGTATGATCTAACGCTTGGATTGCTGAGAAAGGTCATGGTTCGTACAATCAAGTGCATTGGATGGTTCAAGTTTCCCGGTAGTATTCGTAGTTATGGATGTAATCTTTGTATGAATCTTCTTAAACTTTATTTTGTTTATTTATTTGCTGTTGTTTGGACTAGGGATGGTAATCTTAGGGGAGTTACTCTTAAGTGTATTTTAATCAAGTTGAAGTTGGGATTTAGATCCCAATTCATGTACTTTCTCAGAGAATGGGTATCGTTGAAGGTTCCATAATCTGACTTTTGCCCCTGTTTTAATGAAAGAATTTCAATTTCCATCAAAAAAAGAGGAATGAATAGAAAAGTGGAATAGATGAAGATATTTTGCATTCATTCTTGTTGTGTATCAACAGTTACAAGTGTGATTATATATACTAAGATAGAATAGGCTTTAACGGGCCTTATTACAATAATAAGTGTGGGCCATGGCCGCCTAGGACTACTGGGCTTTATCCCCCGCGAGACCAAATGTCCATCGGTCAACAACATTTAGATCGAAGACAAAAAAAACGAGCTCGGGTCAAGGGTTTTGTGAAGCCGTTGGCTAGCTATGAAATTGAGGGCACGAATTCAATTTGAAGGCTGCCATTACAAATGCGTTCACGAACAAAGAAGAAATCCCACATGTTTGGTGCGACTGTGAAAAACAAGGTTCGTCATCAGGTAAGCTGCTCCTTGATTATCACAATGCAAGATTGGAACTTTTGATACAAAGATGTGAAGTTCTGAAGTAATTTATGTATCAAGAGGGACTCGGAGGTAGCAGTGGCAATGGCCTTGAACTCGGCCTTCGTTGAGGACCTGGCGACATTGCGCTGCTTGCGCGAACTCCACGAGATCAAATTTGACCCAAGATAGATGCAGAATTCAGAGGTGCTGCGACGGTCACAGTGTGAGCCAGCCTAGTCGGAGTCGCTGTAGATGCGAAGGAAAGGAGTTGACGATGGAGAGAAAGTGAGGCGAAGCTCTGAGGTAAGCTTCAGATATCTGAGAACTCGTTTAATTGCCTGCTAGTGTATCTCTCTAGGAGCATGCATATGTTGTGAACTTTTGTTTATGGTGAAACTTAGATCAGGGTGAGTGAAAGTGAGGTATTGAACACTGCCAACGACACTTCTAAACTAGCTAGATGAAGATATTTTGTATTCATTCTTGTTGTGTATCGACAGTTACAAGTGTGAGTATATATACTAAGATAGAGTAGGCTTTAACGGGCCTTATTACAATAATAAGTGTGGTCTAAGACTACTGGGCTCTAATTATGACAGTTTAGTAGTAATTGTTTAGCTATTGATACTTATGATTATTGATTAACTGATTATGAAAGTTTATGGTCGCAGATATAATGGTGCTTGTTATAAACTGGTGACTATGACATGTGTTTATAAATTAGGTTTTTTATTTTGAAAATACCATAATCCGTTACTTAAATAAGCATGCAATTTAATTTGGTAAGTGATCTCCAACTCATATTCTCCCCATTACAACCTCTAGCCATGTTTTCCCAAAGATGAGCACTAACATTTTCAGACCTTGAAACATACTTACATGCAAAAGTCCCAAAACTTAAAATATTGCTAACTACTTCATCCAAAAGTACCAGTGTTTCAAAATCAACAATACCCTCCCTATTGACATACAAAACATTATCCAAGCAGTCCAAAATTAACCATATGTTAGCCTTCCTAGCTTCCCTTGCCACACGCATCCCAAACAAAAGGGCCAATGCTTCAGCCGCACCCTAGTTACAATGCCGATGCAGTTTCTTCACCCCCACAGCTACAACCCCGCCCTGCCTTGACATGAAAATGGCCCCAACACCACCCCCTCCATCTGTAGGGTTAACACTTCCATCTACATATACATTAACATAATCAGGTGAATCAAACTCCTTGGACTCAAGAGATAACGGAGCATCCCGCCTAACCTTAACCTCATCGGCATCCAAAAAAGTTTGCGCCTGCATCCAGCACCAAACCAAGCTCTTGCCCTCCTCGTGTTGAGCCTTGCACTGCGCATACCACACCTTCCAAAAGAACTTTATCAGAGTACCAAGCAAATTAACAACATAGACAAGCAACAATCCAGAAGCCAATCACATAAGGCCGTGTCAATATCACAATCAGGCCATTTTATATGCCCATTCATACTCCACAAATGCGCAACTTCCTCACATTCCAAAAAATCATGAGTAAGACTCTCCTTAATACCACAGAAAGGGCACTTATCATCAATAGCACCGCCATAGCGACAAAACAACAACTCTTTACAAGGAACTATCCCTTGGAGAAATTTCTAAGCAAACAAATCAACCCTATAAGGCGTAGAACAATGAATAACCCTTCTCATAGCCTTTCCTATAATATTGCTTGTAGATGATGAAGGTGTGCCCCCATGCTTATAAGCCTGGGCATAATAATATGTAGACTTAACCGAGAACAAACCACTTCGGCAGGCTGCCATGCCCAACCATCTGGATGAGGATGCTCAGCCAAATGTATGGACAGAATGTGCTGAGCATCATCATCATCAAACCACTACCTAATAATATTTTCCTTCCACACTAGCATTAGTATCAACATTTAATTGATAGATTAATGATGTAATAATAGATAATACTTAGGATATCAGGTATTAAGTGGATGAGCTAGTGTAATGTAAATATATGATATGATTATATATTCTTTTTTAATTAATTTACTACTTATTATTATATACTTAGGTTATTAATGCCTGATAATGTAAAATATCTATTCTTAGGACTTTAATTCTTCCTATTTTTATAACAATGCATGTCATGTTTTACACTTATCATATGATTTTCCTAGATTTATGTTTTGATATGAATTGATATATTTTATGTGTTAAATGTAGGAAAAAGCCATGTAAATGGATAGATAATCTCATGAGCTTTCCAACGCAACAAACGGCGAATAAAACGGACTTATAACGAAGAATCGGGGGCCGGTTGAAGATGGTAGTACATTAGTATATATATACAATGTCGCATACCAACAGAGGCACGTCCGCCTGGCGGACAAGGGGCGCGTCCGCCTCATAAGTAGCGGACAAGGCAGAAACAACCGCCCCGCGGACTAGACACAGGCGTCCGCCTGATAAGTCGCGGACAAGGAAGCGGACGCGGAAGAGAGGTCCGCCTGATAAGTCGCGGACAAGCATGCGGACGGGAGAGGCGGACGCGACCAACTCAGACAAAACAGCACGCCAGATCCAGTTTTCTTCTCCGTTTTTTCCATTCTTCCTTCGCGGCGCCGCACTTCATTAATTGCAGACGGTGCCTACCGCAATTTACTCACGCGTGACGCCGCCTCTATCTGCAATCAATTCTCTGACTGTAATCTCCGCGATCTGCTCACCAACTGCACCGCCTGCTCCGTTGTCTTCTTCTTCTTCACTTTTCCTATAAATAAACTACGCTCCCTTGTTATTAAGGCATCCCTTCTTTAAATCCAAAACCAGTCCATCACCTCGTTCACGCCCCACCACACTCGTTCACGAACAGATCACCACACTCGCTCACCACATACAAACCACATCAATTTCTATTCTCTCCGTTTTCTCCATTTTTATTTGTCTTTCCACCACACCACATCTCTACCATTTATTATTATTATTACGGACGACGTGGATACAGAGGCGGAGCTAGGATTCAGAGTCGACTTGCTAGCTGGAGTTTTCTCTACCCTTTCTCTTATTTTGTTTAAGCGTTGTTTATATATAGTTATGTTTAATTAGTAAACTTAAGCCCTCCCAGGTTTGGGATGCGAGCCTATTTTATATAATTATGTTATGTTGAGCTTTCCACTATGATTTTATCTAAAGTAATAGTTTAATTCCAGTTATTCATCTGCTTTAATTCTCTGATCAATTATTAAAGTAATATTTGTAGTTTTCTAATCAACACGCGAGAGTTGAGATAGTAAACAAGACATAGGAATTAAACCTGATTAACAGCTAGAAGCCTGATCCGGCCTATAGGTTAATTAGTCTCAAATAGAAGATGTTCTTTATGCGATTGGTTGTGTCCGGATTAGAGCATTAGTCTGCTGCTAGTTCTAGCAACTGGTTAGGGTTCGTTAGATTTAGTCGTCAACGAATTCTTTATAGTTTCTGAGTTTATTACTTAAGTGGTAAAGTTTATATTAATATAATTGAATAAATAGGTGAGCAGAACAACCTGGGATGCTTTCTCAAAAAGACAAAAAAAAAGATTAATAATTTCTATTTTTATTATTTTGTTTCATTTTAATTATTTTTATTATTGTCTTATTATGTAGCTGATAATCATTTCCCTCAAAAAGATAAAATCTGTTTATAGAATTCTCAATCAATTTAATCCACTGTCAGTTATCCACAGCGAGGTCCCCAAGAGTACGACAACCCCACGAATCCACTATCCCGCAAAACAATTAGGTACACTGCCTATGTGGTAGAAGTAGTCACATATCTCTCCATCAAGTTTTTGGCGCCGTTGCCGGGGACCTCCAGCACGGTTAATTGATAGTTTTTAAATTTTATTGGGATTTCTATTTTTATTTACTTTTATTTTCTTTTCGCTCTATTTAATTTTACTAAAAAAAAAATCTTGTATTTCTATATTATTTCTTATTTGTTTTCTATCTAGTTAATTTGTTTATTATTTTCTTTTCTTTTTCTATTTCTTTTCTACTTGGTATTTTTATTTTTGTTTTTATAGGATAATTACTGACAATGGAGAGCAGCCACGATGAGGTGAGAAGATTGTTGATCAATCTGGAATGGACACGAATGCAAGAGGAAATATCCTCATATCAAAGATTGGTCAAGGATTATCAACCGCCTCAACAATCAAATCAAGAGCCGTATTGGTGGGAAGTCAACCAGGCTAACGCACAATACAACGAAGCTCAGTTGGGGTATTACTACTTCAATCAGAACGAGCAGCAATCTACACGGAGGCTAGACGAATTTCTCCTGAGTCAGGCCGAGCCACCAGAAGAGATTCCAGTGGTGACTCCAAAGAGTGAAGACCAATTCGAGCCAGATATTATGCAATTGAAGCTACAAGTTCTGATGAGGAGATAATGAAACTTCTCAAGACATTTTTCTCCGACGCCGAGTTGGAGCAGATGTCTGAGAGTTACATTTCTCCTCCATCCCCATCCCCACCACAGGAGGAGCAATTAAAATTCAAAAATATTGTGTCTAAGCCGGTCAACCAGCTGGAAGAGTGCTATCCTGTTAAGCCTCACCAACCGGAAGAGGAAATTTACATCCTCGAATCTGAGGAAGGAACACCACTACCACCGGTCTCTCATCAACTTCCGTCCTGCCTCCATAAGCCTCAACAACGGGAGGAGGATGTTTACATCCTCCAATTTGAGGAAATGAAGCCAATCACACCTGGTCTCCTGTTAAAACTACGCTACCGGCAGTACCTCCTCAAACACCAGGTTTTGTGGAGTATTCATTTTCCAATTATATATGCCGAAGTAACATTTTGTTTTGATCCAGGTGGTTTGCTTTTTATTATTACTAACTTCGTTTTCCTGGCGAAGGTATTGTCTACTTTTATTTTTGATCCAGGATAACGAAGCGATAGTCTAGCCAAAGACTAAAACTACGGGCAGCTTACTGGGAGGCAACCCAGTGGTTAAACTTTATTATCCTATTATTATTATGATTTTATTTTGATTTTAATTTTAACAAAAAAAGAAGTGACAATGGAATCTGTGCTTTCATGCAACGCTTTTTAGCGTTTATTTTTGGGTAGTGTGTGCAGGCGAGATTCTTATCATGGTATCTGAAGAACTCCAAGGCTGGACACTTGCTTGAACGCAAGTGTGAGGAACGCTACTACCCCCATTGTTCGCACTTAAGTGTGAGGAAGGACACCTTCCTCAATCTACGATATCAGGGGAGTCTCAGTTTCTTTATTTTAAATGTTTGTGTCCAGTCTATCACGCTTAATGATTATTATTATATCAGTCCATGATTGTCCTGAATGAAATTCTTCATGAGTCTGGCATATTTTGAAAGGTCTTTTCTTGATTATTTTATGAACAATGAGGACATTGCACCTCTTAAGTGTGAGGAAGTTTAGACCTTTCCCTGAAAATATGCCAGTTGCACTTAATGCCACACATGTTTTTAATTGTCTTCTTGCATTGAGGGAATCACTGCTCTGAGTGCTTATAAATGTTAAATTCTTGGGTGAAAATTTTTGCATAAATTTTGAAGTAAAGCCAGGTGGCCACCTCAAGAATCTTTCTGCTCTAGGCTGTTTGATTGTTTAGTTTTATTAAAATTAATCTGTTTTCACTGAAATTTGGTGGATTAAGTTGATTGGGGAAACTGAATTAGTTTATCATGGGATTTTGGAAATGATATGAAAGTTTGGAATGAAAGGATAAGGCAAGGTACTCCGCTGATCAAAAAATTTCCTAACAAGAGCAGGCCTCGTCTATCCGGTTATTAAGTCCTAGGGGTGCCTTAACACCTATCTACCTAAGGTCTCGTGATCTGGGATAGTTGGCCCAACACCGCTACAAGGATAGAGAGAAAAGTCTGGGGGATGAAACAAATTGTGCGGAAAAAAAAAATGAACATGCAAAACTCTTAATGCTGGATGATTGTCGCAACTTTTCATATTTTGATCATGAGTATGTGGTGTTGAAAGGTATCACGGAATAAGGTGTTACTTCACACCCCTTGTCATCCAAAGGTTAGAGGAAAGAAATGGTGGAAGATCCCAAGTTAATCTACATTCAGATTTTGTAGTCTAACTTATCCATGCTTTAAAAAATTATTCTTTTTCACTGTTTGCGAAAACCTACAACCAGGAGCAGAACTATTCTTTTGATTGTCACTTTGCTTGCTCTGTTTTGCATCTGTTTAATCCTGAGGTTTGACACTACGGCCTTAGGGATATATTTATTCTCTATTTGCTTGAGGACAAGCAAAAGCTAAGTGTGAGGAAGTTTGATAAGTGTAAAATATATCTATTCTTAGGACTTTAATTCTTCCTATTTTTATAACAATGCATGTCATATTTTACACTTATCATATGATTTTCCTAGATTTATGTTTTGATATGAATTGATATATTTTATGTGTTAAATGTAGGAAAAAGCCATGTAAATGGATAGATAATCTCATGAGCTTTCCAACGCAACAAACGGCGAATAAAACGGACTTATAACGAAGAATCGGGGGCCGGTTGAAGATGGTAGTACATTAGTATATATATACAATGTCGCATACCAACAGAGGCACGTCCGCCTGGCGGACAAGGGGCGCGTCCGCCTCATAAGTAGCGGACAAGGCAGAAACAACCGCCTCGCGGACTAGACACAGGCGTCCGCCTGATAAGTCGCGGACAAGGAAGCGGACGCGGAAGAGAGGTCCGCTTGATAAGTCGCGGACAAGCATGCGGACGGGAGAGGCGGACGCGACCAACTCAGACAAAACAGCACGCCAGATCCAGTTTTCTTCTCCGTTTTTTCCATTCTTCCTTCGCGGCGCCGCACTTCATTAATTGCAGACGGTGCCTACCGCAATTTACTCACGCGTGACGCCGCCTCTATCTGCAATCAATTCTCTGACTGTAATCTCCGCGATCTGCTCACCAACTGCACCGCCTGCTCCGTTGTCTTCTTCTTCTTCACTTTTCCTATAAATAAACTACGCTCCCTTGTTATTAAGGCATCCCTTCTTTAAATCCAAAACCAGTCCATCACCTCGTTCACGCCCCACCACACTCGTTCACGAACAGATCACCACACTCGCTCACCACATACAAACCACATCAATTTCTATTCTCTCCGTTTTCTCCATTTTTATTTGTCTTTCCACCACACCACATCTCTACCATTTATTATTATTATTATTACGGACGACGTGGATACAGAGGCGGAGCTAGGATTCAGAGTCGACTTGTTAGCTGGAGTTTTCTCTACCCTTTCTCTTATTTTGTTTAAGCGTTGTTTATATATAGTTATGTTTAATTAGTAAACTTAAGCCCTCCCAGGTTTGGGATGCGAGCCTATTTTATATAATTATGTTATGTTGAGCTTTCCACTATGATTTTATCTAAAGTAATAGTTTAATTCCAGTTATTCATCTGCTTTAATTCTCTGATCAATTATTAAAGTAATATTTGTAGTTTTCTAATCAACACGCGAGAGCTGAGATAGTAAACAAGACATAGGAATTAAACCTGATTAACAGCTAGAAGCCTGATCCGGCCTATAGGTTAATTAGTCTCAAATAGAAGCTGTTCTTTATGCGATTGGTTGTGTCCGGATTAGAGCATTAGTCTGCTGCTAGTTCTAGCAACTGGTTAGGGTTCGTTAGATTTAGTCGTCAACGAATTATTTATAGTTTCTGAGTTTATTACTTAAGTGGTAAAGTTTATATTAATATAATTGAATAAATAGGTGAGCAGAACAACCTGAGATGCTTTCTCAAAAAGACAAAAAAAAAGATTAATAATTCTATTTTTATTATTTTGTTTCATTTTAATTATTTTTATTATTGTCTTATTATGTAGCTGATAATCATTTCCCTCAAAAAGATAAAATCTATTTATAGAATTCTCAATCAATTTAATCCACTGTCAGTTATCCACAGCGAGGTCCCCAAGAGTACGACAACCCCACGAATCCACTATCCCGCAAAACGATTAGGTACACTGCCTATGTGGTAGAAGTAGTCACATATCTCTCCATCACTGCCCCCGGCTTATTCCAAATCCATCTATTAGAAAGGGAAATCTCCCTTCCATCACCTACTGCACGTCTAGCACCCAGATTGAGCATAGGCAATCCACTGTGGAAATCCCTCCAAATAGGGCTAGGCCTACTTCTTAGCCCTGCTGTAAACAAATGCGAATCAGTAAAATAACGTGCCTTGAGAACTTGTGATACTAGCAAGCTTGGGTTGGTTAGCACTCTCCAACATGGCCTAGCTAAAAGGGTTATGTTAAAAGATCCCAATTCCCTAAAACACAGCCCAACATCCTCCTTTCTCTTGCACAAATCATCCTACTTCTTCCAAATCATAGCTTGAATCTCATTCATAAGTGACATTGGCAAACGAATGAACCCCATTACAAAAGTTGGAATAGCCTGCAAAACACGATTAACACCCCGACCAACCTGGGACACAACCCTGGCCCACCCTGCAACTCGAGCTGCAACTTTATTACGAACATAAGAAAACACTTGGACTCTATGATGACCAATAGAGCTAGGAAATCCCAAATACATCCCTAAATACTTCACCTCCCGAACCCCAAAGCATCAACTGATATCAACGCGAGTTTGATTATTAACCCCAATTGAAAACATGAAGCCATACTTATCCAAATTAATACACTGGCCCGAGACATCACTAAACTCATCAATCATGCCTTTAATACGAAGAGCTTTACCAACATTTGTAGCCCCAAACAACACACAATCATCCGCAAAGAACAAAGAATTAATATCAAACCCCAACCCCCTTAAGGAAAAACCTTAATCATTCCCACATCTGAAGAAAGCTTTAGACTGGAAGACAGAACTTCCATGTAACACAAAAAAAAAGGTAAGGAGATAGGGGATCAATTAGGTTAAACATATAGTGTTCGGCATCAAATTTAAATAAAATAGCACTATACTTAAAGAATATTATTGCTACATCTCAACTTTATACTACCTTATTTCCTCGGGTCGAACTATATACTTACAAGAGATTTTACACCAAACACATCAAATGTTAATGCTCGTTTAAAGCTGCACACAAAAATGGCATACTAAGCATAAGTTGTCGTTAAATAATTCATACAAACAGACTAGTAATTCATAGTAATTTATTTGGCATAAGTTTCTTCACACATTTTTGACAAACATGACAATGTTATATTCACCAAGTACAATAACCACTTAATTAGATACATTGCTTTTTTTATACTTTGTAACTGTAGCTTCCACCCTCATCTAGTATCCCCAAAAAATTAAACTTAGGTCTTTTTTATAGTTGGTGATGATGACTTCAATAACGAAGATTGCATCTTGTAGATTGCAGCAACAACAATTCAAAAGGAGCAACTACAGAAATCAACCTCAGTAACATACCTATTTACCTTACCCTAGTATCAACCTTACCTTATAATCTTCAATTAGTTATAACTACATAACAACTCCCTTACATGAGAAAGATGACAATGTCATTTGGCCCTTTCTTCTATAATACCCCTGAGATTTACCTCACATATCGATTGGAGCGATGAATGAACCACTTCTTATTCGAGTGGAGATACCTCTTCTTGTTGTTAGGCCTTTTGAGTGAGAATGATCCCTCAGAAACAAAACTGTGAGTTGTGTATCACAACAGTGGGATGCTGATGTAGACTGTTACAGCTGGTATCAGAGCTAGACCCAGGTCGGTGTGCTGGTAGCCCGTGAGAGCGCAAGACTCCTATACTAGACTGTTACAGTTGGTATCAACGTTAGACCCAGGTCAGTGTACCGGTAGCTCGTGAGAGCGCAAAACTCTCAAGGGGGTGGAGTGTAACCGTGAACTGCGACAAAATGGACAATATCACAACAGTGGGATACTGGACTGCTACATCTTCAAACCCTTTGCAATTAGACATGGTTCTTAATTCCAATCGTTAAGTTATTGGAATTCTTTTCTTCGTTAAGTTCCTACTTTATGGTTAACTTTTTCACTAGTTTGATCGTCATTGACATCCTATTTTTCTATCATATCCTTATAGCCTTCTTTTTAACATATCCACTTCTATTTCCTTTGGTTCTTACACTTATCTCCTCTGTCCTTGGTTGGATCCTCCCAACTAGATTGAAGCATGGCAAATACTACCACTCTTGGACATTCTATAAAGTGTCTAATACATGTATACATTTTTTTTCTTCATAAATAACCCCTTGTGTATTATTTATATTTCCCTCTTTCTCTACATCTTTGTTGACCTTTTTCTTCTTCTTCCTCATAGACACTTTTTGTCTCTAAAATGTTTTACTCTCACACTACTTAACGGTACCATCTTTTTAAACTCGACTCAAACCTGTAGCAAACACGTGATATTTAAGTTTTTCTTCTCCTATAACCTCCATGTGGTTATTCCAATTAATGAACTGTTTTCTACGATTTGAATTTTGGTAAATTTTGGTTATGAGATTTATCCAATGACTGATTAGTGATTAGCATAATGATTGGAGAATTTTTTTTTTTCTAAAAAAAACTCGATTGGAGAGTCTACTAAAACTATCTTCAACAGAAGAAAAAAAAAAGCTGTTAGTGTTACCATTTGAGTAGAGTACTTTGTAGATCGATACATGGCTAAGATCAATTATGTTGGACCCTCCCTTTTGACTTATTAACATAATTATTCCTCTACGTTTGACAATGCACCATCGACCCACCCCCTACACTACAAATCCCCAAAATCTAAAACCCCGATATGAGAATCACAAAATGCATAAAAGAGGAGAATAAGCTCCCTCTTACTAAAAAGCACTTCTTTCTTCTCCACTTGTTTCTCCGCTTCCTTATGTGTACCAAAAGCCACATACCCATGTGAACCATCCACCTTAAAAACACCAACCTGCCAAACAGAGCTAACCTCTTTCGTTCTTCTCTTCTCCTTCCTTCATCTCTGAAACCCTTTTCTCTTTCGCTGAAATCTAAAACGGCAAGCACCTCTTTTGATAATACACTCAAAGCTACTTCAAACAACGGTCACAAGTACAATGGCAATAACCAGAAACCTGAGACACACCCACCAAGGAGACCTACAGAACTAGTAAAAGCAACCGCCACCACCACCTTCAGCTGGATCCCAAGAAACTAGATCATCAGAAGCCACCGCCGCAACAGCAGCAGCAGATGCCGCCGCCACAACCACCTTCTTGGGCTGTAATGAAGAGTATACTCTCCTGCAAACACCTCCAAGTAAACCAACAACAACAACATAACACCCCACAAAATCATCAAAAGCAGAAACAACAAAAACTGAAGCAGAAACAAGAAGAAAGCCCGGGTGGGACAGAGGAATCCCTGCCCAAAAAGAGCAAGAAGATGAGGTGCTCTGGTTCCCTCTGTAGCAACACCAAAGCCATGGTCCACAGACCAACAGCAACCATGGACGCGTCACTACCACCACCTGCAACCTCGTCTCTTCCCAACCCAGTAATCCCATCTAGAAGAATTTACAAGCCATCTTCCTCATCATTCTCTTATTCCTCCTCAAACGGCATCAATGACGGTTCTAGCAGATCGATAAGTGTCGGTGGAGCTGCTGCTGCTGGTATTTCCTCTCTTCTACTTCTTCCTCCTCACACTCTGTTTCAAACCTCGCTGGAGCAAATATTGGGTCCTTGAAAGGAATGCCATTTAGAAGACTGTCTGGTTGCTATGAGTGTAGGATGGTCGTCGATCCTGTTCTTGGGTACACCAAAAAATACCTCTCTTAGAGCTACCGCTTGTTCGTGTACTGATTGCGGTGAGATTTTCTTGAGAGCAGAGTACTTGGAGCTTCATCAGTCCGTTAGCCATGCAGGTAATTATAACCATTAACTACCATTTATTAACCATCATTATCTTCTTTAACTTCGCTTTAATTTCTTTCGTTTTCTTTATGATCAGTAGCTCGGATTCGGAAAATAATAGATACCTTTCTTTAACGGAGGGAAATGGGGAATTATCTTTATTCTGTAGCGAAGCTGCAAAAGCCAGAACTTTGCTTATTTGGTTTAGACTAGAGTAGAAACTAAATTTAAAAGACAGAATCTGAATATTGACCACACACTACCAGATTGGCTACCCGAATTCAAAATTTGCTTAACAAGTTTTGTATGTGCTAAGTTTCAGTCTCAGAGCTGGGTCCAGAAGACACGAGCAAGAACATAGTTGAGATAATATTCCAATCAAGCTGGCTGCGAAAGCAAGCACCCATCTGCAAAATCGATAGAATCTTAAAATCCAACAACCACCAACAACAGTCACCAATTTCGAGCACTACCGAGACGCAATCAAATCCAAAGCCAACAAGCTTCCGAAGAAGGATTCCCGATGTATAGCGGACGGCAACGAATTGCTACGATTCCACTGCACGACATTCATCTGCTCACTTGGGCTAAACGGGTCGTCCAACCTCTGCAATCGGATCCCGGACTGCGGCGTCTGCAGCGTCATAAGGGACGGGTTCAGGCTTCCTTCAGGACGGCCGGGGGGATTCTCACGACGGCGACGAGTGGGAGGGCGCATGACCGGGCTGAGGAAACCGGGAGGGTGTTGGGAGATGGAAAGTGGCCAGATGGGCCGAAGAGAGCGATGTTGTTTTGTAGGGTGATTGCGGGAGAGTGATGAGGAGTTGTGTGGATGTTGGGAGTGGGGCGCCGGCGGAGTATGACTCCGTTGCGGCTGCGGGTGCGGCGTACTCCGGTTTGGATGAGTTGTATGTTTTTAATCCGAAGGCTATTTTGCCTTGCTTTGTTGTGGTTTATAGAGGGGTTTAGAGGTTTTATTAAGCGATTGGTTATGCATTTGTTGTTATGAATTTTGTGTTGTTAACTTAGTTATGCATTAACTACTCCCTCAGCTCCGCACCGTCATGTTTATCATTTGGATATGTTATTTGATTTTAATAGGGAAAATTACATCCGCACCCATGTGGTTTGACGTATTTTCACAAAACACCCACGTAGTTTGACAAATTACTTTGCGCACCCCATCAGCTTTACACCGTTTTATGTCTGTCAACGATTCTGTGATTTCCGTCCATCTTGGCCACGTGGCCCTCTCTGAGTGGTTATTCACTAGACCCGGCTCATCAATGTGAACCGCCTCCTATTACTCCCATCTGGCCCCGACCGAACCACTATTCTTCCACTACACTTGCGATTTCATCCCTGTTTTGCTGCCCATTTCTCATGCTCCCGTCGATTTTCTACCTGCGCTGTGCCTATTTCTCCTGCTCGATCGTGGAGGAACTAGTCATCTCCTTCCTCGCACCTGATTCTAGCGTTACTTTCTTCGCAAACCCTAGGTTCGCTGGTACAATCTATTCCCGATTTTTTTGGGTTACGCTTCTTGCTGCTCTCCCTGTCGTTGCTGTCTGAGTTGGCTGACATTTTTAGTGTCGCCTTTCGATTTTTGCTGATATCATTCTCTCGTTTGGGTTGCCTTTCGATTTTTGCTTGGTCTACCCTTTCTCTCGTTGGGTTGCCTTTCGATTCTTGCTGATTTATGTCTGTCGTTTGGGTTTTCTTTCGATTTTTGATGATATTCATTCACTCTTGTGACAATATTATGTTTTCCTTCCATATACGTCTGTAGTCTTGGTTGCATGTCGATTTTTGCTCAATCTACAATGGCTTCCTGTTAGATCGTCTACAAGAAAGAAGTAGAAGTTTTGAACAACAGTGTATGCATTCCTTTTACCAGTTATTATATGCACCTATGTACTAGTTTATGTTGACTGATTTAATTGAGTTGCATGTGTACTAATTTGATAGTTTTATGTTTGTTTAGTGTGATGCAGGTGCTGCCGATGATCGATGATGTTGTAAATGAAAGTTGTTTTGAACTTGCAGCTGCTGCACCTAGTTCTGTTTTTTTGGAGTTTATTGTGGTAGTAATACTAGTTTTTTGGTGAGGAAACTTGTCTATAATGTCAATCCAAATGGTTGTACTCTGTAGAAGCAGGAGGGTATGTTATTTCCTTTGCTACGAAGTTACACTGAGTAGCCTTAATATTTTGTGATCGGAACAAGTGTTATTATGAAACTTGTGATCTGGACAAGTGTTATTATTTCAATGTGCAGTTTCTGATAAGAAAATGTTTTGTCTGTTGAACGAGGAGTTTCTGTCATTGTGCAGTTTCTGCTTTTGTCACCCATCATGAAATACCCCTAACCTTTAAAATATAATTAAATGATCTATTAATGATCTAAGATGATTATAAACATCTAAATATTATTGGAGAACAATCTAAAAAGATCTCAACAAGGCAAAACACGCCTTAAGATCGGTAAAGCCAAAAATGTGCTAAGACACCAGAAAGATTGTATGACTCAAATAAGATCCAAAGTGGATTCCTAATATTTAATGAATCAAGGAACACAATAAAACCATTCTCAAGGAGAACTAAGCTCAGGAACACCCTGTGACACAAAAATGTGCGCTAAACTCCTTAAAGCAAGTTTTGTGAGATTGCCTTTTAAATTGATTTTTAATGGGCTAAAAAAATTATAATTATCCTTAAATATGATATATAATCATATTATATCATATTAGGAATTTAATTCCAGAAATTTATGAATTTTTACAAATTTAATATTAAAATATTAATAAAACCCTAAAGTGGGCCCGCATGAGTCAATATTGGCCAAGTATGGTCAATGGCCAATTAATTGACCCACTTGGACCATGGAGATCGGCAGGCAAGGAGGGAGGAGACAGCACACAATCATTAGAAGACAAATTGCTACCTAATATTCAATTGCAATAGTAAAACCTACCTTTTTCAATTATTCAAGCCTTTCCCACTCTCTCCTCCTGCTCTTGTCCGATTCCAGCCTGCCCAAACGAGTTCCTTCCTTCCTAAGAAGCTCTCAGGTCTGGTTCTTGAGCATGGAAGGCAGATCTAACTCCTAAGCTCCTAAGGTAAGTTTTTAGTCATTTTTAGCCCTTTTTCTTCTCTCTTCACTACCAACACCTAAATTTCGTGCTCATCAATTCCTATGGCTTATTCTCAGTGTTATAAGGTTAGAACAAGAGCTAAACTCGTTTGAGACCAGTAGAGGGACCAAGGTTGTTCAAATCTACATTTTAAGGTAAAAATGTGCTTTAAGCTCATAACTTTTGATTCCCTTCGAGTTTGGCTGTGAAACTTTGGTCATAGCCTCATCTTCTTCTCCTTTTCATGTGGAATCTGTTGGTTAGCCATTTGGAGCAAGGGTGACCGAGATCCAAGAGAAATACTCTCTTTTAAGGCATTTTTCCAAGGTAAAACCTAATAACAAGTAGTATTTCGAGATCTAACTATTTTCCTATGTCAATATGGTGGATCTAACACCTTGTGGTGTGTTTGGTTCAGGTCGAAAATACCTAGAACTTCCCTTGCATTTTTAAGGTGATTTTTGCCTTAAATCTTACATTAATTATTCCTTATGGTTAAACTCAAGCTTGGAGTGTAACCATATCTTGTTTTTTGTGTATTAAACATGTCTAAATCAAGTGGTGAATTTTCCTACAAGTGACCGAGCCCATACAAGGAATAATCAAGGTATAAACACCTTAAACTTATGATTTTTATAATTTCTAAGCAATATATATATGGGGCCGAGAGTGAAAACATATATATAGGTCATATTGACCTAAAAATGGAAAAAAATGGCTAAGAAAATTAAGCTAGTCATTTAAGAGATTTAATTAACATAATGGTCAAATTATGACATTATGTGGAAAAGTAATTAAATCTAAGTGAGGCCGAATATATATGCTATATTTTGAGACATTTATTGTGTAATTTTATTTGAAAGTTCAAGGTTGTAATAAGGCCATGTCATTAGGCCATTTTAATTTAAGTTTATAAGCTTATTTAGTTTTTTATTTATGCTTATAATTAAAATTGGGGCCAATTCGTAATTACTAGGAAGTTAAAAGCCGTGGGCTTAATTTGAACAATTTAGGGTTTTTAAATGAATTTATAAAATCATAACATTTTATAAAGTTTTGGGTCAAAATTGTAAAAATAGAAAAGTATAGGTTATTATTGGTAATTACCGAAAAATTGGTTCCCATTTGGTATTAGGAGTCAAAGTTGACCATATAGGAGACTTTGACCAAGTTTGGAGAATTTAAGAATTAAAATACTACCTTATAATAAGATACTTATTAAATTGTAAAAGATTTATAAGACTTGGGGTGGTATTGTGATTTCCGAAAACTTGGGGGTACTAAAGGAGTTTAGTACAAACCTTAGGTTATTAGGAATTTTAGGAATTTATTTGGTTAATTTGGAGTTGATATGAATTAAATAAGTATAGTATAGGTATTTCATAATATTGTTACAAATGGGTAACATAAGTGGAAAAATCGAGATTTAGAGAAAATACAAGGTTAGGAATAATGTTTATAACCTTTTGGTATATTTTGATGATTTTGGAATTATATATGAGGTCTTATAAGGACATATGTATAATATATGGTTTTAATGAAATTAGGAAACTATATTTATAAAGAGGGGAATTGGTGAATATAGAAAGTTAAGTGGTGGAAATAATTTAAATAGACCATGGGGTCTGTTCGGTTATTTTGAGGAAATATAACCATGGGTTATAATTATATCAAGGAATAAGGATTATAATATAAGGTATATACTCTAAGTGTAACAAGGAAATATAATTTGGGATAAGTTGTAAATTATGGAAGTTTGGTGGAAATTAATTTATACCGAGAATTTTAAGTACTGTTTTGTACCTATTAACATATATATAACTACAGGTTATAATTGTATGAATGACATAGATGTCAAAATATATGTTATATAACTATAATATAACATGGTATAAATTATGTGGTGGATTTTGTAAATAATTAAGGACATAGGTACTGTTCGGAAATATTAATATTTTTGAATGAAATATATAATATGGTTTTAATGTTATAAGAATTATAACATTTATAATATAAGAGGTATTCATTAAAAAGAATGAATATATATTATAAGAATTGCCATATAGAAATAGTTCCATGACTACATACACATAAATAAGTATGTGTTGTGGAGGAAAATATAATATGGTTTAATGACCATATATTTTCATAATTAAAATGACGTATGATAAAGGGAAAAGAATTACAAACATTGGATATGGAATTTAGGACTGTACATGTGATAATAAGGATTGATAATGCAAAGTATTGTTTACCACATTGAATTTGGGAAAAAGAAAAAAAAGAGAGAGAAACAAACCTTAGAAAATAAATACTAAGGTGAAATGTATGGTGTATGACAAGAATCATACATGCAATATAGAAACAAACTATATGATGTACAAACATACATTGGGTTACATGCGATAACAAAAGCTCAACTATAAAATATATTAATATACGAGACAAGACTACGCTTGTAATATAACACTTTTCCAATCTCGAGTTAAACCTAAAACTCGACAAACATTGACAGTTAATAACGGGGGTTAACCGGGAGGTATTAGTGACGGTACGGGATACCGTAGGATTTTGTGTTGTTATACAATATGCTAATCAGTAGCATTATGTATTGTATAGACTGTTAGACGACGACACACGGAGCGTAGGATCTTGCTGATTCATACTCCACCGTAATACTCAGCAGTGTGAACGGTATGTTATTTATGTGGCTTGATTGTCTCTGAGGATTTCCTCAGTTCAGACATTGTGTGAAAATCTGTGATAAGATTGAATGTCTGCTTGTGTGAATTAATATGCTTGAGTTGTGTATTAATGCTGCTTTATTATTACTGTTGTGCGATAACAGTACCGTTCGTATATATGAACATATTATAAAACGAACTAGCGGCAATGATGCTATCTTATATGTGTAATATAAGGAACGTAAGTAAAACGTTGTAGCATTAGGATAATAAGATATAAAATATCTGAGACTTATATACGGAGCATTGGCCTCTTTAACGCCGCTCTCGTATCTAGCACTGGATCCCGGTCGACATACTCAGGATTGGACTACGACCTTGGTCTGCTGTGTTAGAAAAAAAAATAGTAAAGCGATGTGATGGTATAGATAAGTATATCAAGGATGTGGCTCTTGCTGTGAACTGTGATCCATTAACGATACTAGGACACCGTGTGGTAGCCGTAAGTATCTGGATAAATTTCCAACGAACTACAGATTGTTCGTAGGACGGAGACTCTACCGCTGGAGTGGCTATTGCCGTGGGTGACCCGCCATAAGAGATGGGTAACTAGAGACACGTCGTTCTAACGAGACGTTGTCATTAGACATGACTGAACAATTACGAACGACTATATTAACTCGTACATTAGGCGAACATTATTTGGGCTTGCATGCCAAAGACGAGAGTTCATACTCGTTTATAATCGTTCTCTTCGCGCCTTGTTGTTCATTGGTTGTGCTTGGTGGTTATGTGTGGTATGTTGGTGGATTTGTTTGAACGAGCCATTGTGCTCATACTGTGTGTTGTGAACTGGTTGTGTCGAGTCACCGTACTCATGTGTGGATTGTGGTTGGGTGTCTGGTCGAGTGAGTCACTAAACTCAATATGAATTATTAAGTGTTTGTTGGAATGGAGTCTCTGTACTCATATAAGCGCTGTAAACGCTTTCAGTTGTTTATTACGATGCGATGTGTGAAGCCGGGGGCTTTTGTTATTTGAGATTACTGCAATATATATTGTTGCTTTACAGTTTCAACATTGAACTATTTGTATGGAAACGAATTGCATACTCTCGACCAAATAACTGAATGGTCCGAGGTGCATGACAGTCAGGTAATAACATACTCAGCAGGGGCTGATTCCATACCACAAACTACCATTTTGCAGGTATGCAACTTCCGGTGTCGGCAAAGAGAGTGACGCGCTGGGTAGTTTGATTACAGTTATTTAAACATGCACTGTTGCATTTTAATACGAACCTAGAAACATGTATAGGTCTTGGATACGTAGAAAGCTCACTGTGAATGTATTTTATATTGGTTTTGGGAGTTTAGATCTATCTCTTGTTGTCACTTGCGAGAAAATGTTTCGTATTTAAGAGCTTATCAGGAAGCACGTTATTACTCGTTTGGGCGAGCAAGAACGGTGACCAGTAGTCAATTGTCGAGATTACCGCTGCGATTATATTGTTAAGTAAGATGATTAGGAGCCGAATAGAGTAGGGGTGTTACACATCAGTTTTTGGTTCTTCAAAGAGCATTGTATGTTTGTCACCCATCATTTATGTAATCTTCAAAGAGCATAATATCAGATTGCATTAATGTGGAAATTTATACATTGTTCTTTAAATCAGATAAATTAGAAACTTAGTGCATAATTGCATTAACATCAAAGCCTTAACATTGTTCAAACACCAAACACACCCCATAATGCAGTATACAAGTCTACTACAACTGCCATTTCCCACCCATGATCAATAACTAAACAACTCTAATAATCAGAAAAATAATTGCAACAATGACACACACACACATAAAGGACTGTACACTTCACCCTTACAACCATCCCTTTGCCTATGTAGAAAGACTTTCAAATCAAGCAACTCTTCTTTCAGTTCTCTTATTTCTTCCAAACCTTCAGTAGATCAACACTGGGGCCATCTACCCTCTTTCTCGTAGAACTTGTCACTCAATAATTGTCTGTTCAATTCCTCTTCATGCCACTATTTGAATAGGCCATGAGGACAGTCACAACGATAAACAACTTCAATGGGTTAACACTAGCTGAAGCAACGTATAACTTCGCATTATTTTTGCATTTGCACTTCACATTCGCGAACGTGAAGCGGCTCTCACTATTCCTGTTGCTTGATGAAGACATAGTAGCAAAAAACAACAAGTGGCAAAGATGAGAAAAAGACAACAAGGTCATTGAGCTCAGACCAAAGAGTTGTCATCATTGCTCTTGCAAATGGTGAGCTCAGATTAGCATAATGCCCATCATCACTGCTAATGCAAACTAATATAGTGTCCCATATACATCATGAATGAACTGTAAAGTGAGGCATGACTAGCTTCTAATTGACTTTTGTAAGAATTCAGAGCAACAAAAGTGTTATACACAATGCCTCTTCAACTGAACGAAAAGGAATTATTAATCATCAGCTCAATGACAAGTTCAATTCACCAATCATTCACTAACTATCACTCAAGGGCCTTTATCACTTTGCCACAATTCGTAGTCATCATATCACCAAAAAAATGCTACATCATCACCTCACACGACTGGGAAGGAGCAAAAAAGGGAAAATCAATGCCACTCACTGACCATAAAGACCTTTGTACATTCGATACTACAACTGGTCAGGAGCGACAAGAGATAACCACAATCACTTCAACAACCCAGCAATAGGCAAAATCAATGCCACTCAACTGACCATAAAGACACTTTGTATATTCGATACTACAACTGGTCAGGAGCGACAAAGAGATAACCATAATCAATTCAGTAAACCACAATCACTTCAAATAACCCAGCAAATAGGGCAAAATCAATGCCATGGTAGACCAAGCAAAAATCGAAAGGCAACCCAAACGAGAGAATGCATATCAGCAAAAACGAAAGGCGACACTAAAAATGTCAGCCAACTCAGACAGCAGTGACAGGAGAGCAGCAAGAAGCTAACCCACAAAAATCGGGAATAGATTGTACCAGCGAACCTAGGGTTTGCGAAGAAAGTAACGCTAGAATCAGGTGCGAGGAAGGAGATGACTAGTTCCTCCACGATCGAGCAAGAAATAGGCAGCAGAGCAGGTAGAAAATCGACGGGAGCATGAGAAATGGGCAGCAAAACAGAGATGAAATCGCAAGTGTAGTGGAAGAATAATGGTTCGATCGGGCCGATGGGGTAATAGGAGGCGGTTCACATTCATGAACCGGGTCTAGTGAAGAACCACTCAGAGAGGGCCACGTGGCCAAGATGGACGGAAATCACAAAATCGTTGACAGACATAAAACGGTGTAAAGCTGATGGTGCGCAAAGTAATTTGTCAAACTACGTGGGTGTTTTGTGAAAATACGTCAAACCACATGGGTGCGGGATGTAATTTTCCCATTTAATATTTAACATATAAGATAATATAATTTTACAAATATAAGTTTTGTAATTGATTTCTTATATGATAAACTACAAAACACAAAATGTAATTTCATAAAACTATTTTATCTTTTATGTTTAATATTAAAAAGGAAAAAAATGTCAAAAAGAAAACAAGAAGGTCAGTGTGGGACAAGGTTGTACTAGTACATTTAAAATGATCCATTACTTATTTTTCTTAATCATAGCAGCTATCAAAGTCAGCATGACACGAACCCGAAATTGGATCTGAAACCGACACGCTAAAACTTGGGTTTGAGTTAGGGTTGTCCAAACGTTTCAGTTATTTCGGCTATAACCGAAAACCGATTTTTTTCGGGTTTTTTAACCGTTTATCATAACCGTTTTTTAAAATTTCAGTTTTCGGTTAACCGAATTTTATTTCAGTTCGGTTTTCGGTTATTGAAGAGAATATTTCGGTTAAACGAATAACCGAAATATTTTTTTAAATAAAATTTAAATTTAAAAATATTAATGAAAATTTTAATTTTTCTTTTAAAAATTTCGGTTAATCGAATTTATTACGGTTAACCGCTACTACTTCGGCTTTTTGTTCGGTTTTCGGATATTAAATGGAAAAAAAATTTGGTTTTTGGTTAATTCGGTTTTCGAGTAATTCGGTTATTGAATTAAAATTCGGTTAATTCAGTTATAACCGAAATAACCGAAACTAAATTTTCTTTCGAAATTCAGTTTTTGGTTAACTGAATGGACACCCCTAGTTTAAGTTGCAATTTCAACCCGAAAATATTCTCAAGTCGGCTTTGGGTTGGATTGTTAAAAACTCGAGTTGATTTCAGTTTGATCTGTCAACTCAATTTCAGTCCGCAACCCAAAAACATTTAAAAACAGGACGGAGACTCTAGCGCTAGTGCTAGGGTAGAAGGTGACTTTATGA
The DNA here is from genome assembly GCA_023374045.1 of Limonium bicolor. NCBI lineage: Eukaryota > Viridiplantae > Streptophyta > Magnoliopsida > Caryophyllales > Plumbaginaceae > Limonium > Limonium bicolor. Next base: position 224,969,585 of record CM041781.1, read on the forward strand.
CACGTGGAGAGTATGTATTGGAGAAATAAAAAAAGAAGTAAATAGATAATATCTTTTCTCTGCAAATATGCAATCTTCTGCCGTATGTGAATGTGATTTTTTTATGTGTGAATGTGGTCATTATTATTTGGAGAGAGAAACAAAAAATCAAAGTGTTATGACTTATAAAATATAAGTACAAAAATAAAAAAAAATTATACTACTATTCATCATAATTCGTGCTCTCCAAAACAATATGCATCATGGATATATTTTGGCAAACTAAAAATTTAATGTTTTTGGAATGAGTATATATTACGTATTTTAAACGTGAATCTTATATATTAACAAAATGAATCTTCTTTAATAATAATCTGAAAATAATTATTATTTACAGTCATAAATTTACTAAAACGTTGAAGGAATTTTTAGCATCGGTGGTTTAGGGATTAGGGAAAATTGTCGAGTCAGTGATGACAATATAAAGTATAAAAAGGCTTCAAAATAGATTACCCTACCCCACACACCCTAAAAACCACCATAGGAAAGCTAAAAAACGTCAAAGTCAGTTTTAGGTTTTGTAGTGCAGAAAAAACTGTCATTAATACGACATATAAAGTATAGGACAACTTCAAAAAAGATTACCCTACACCACTCAACCTAAAAACCACCATAGGAAAGCTCAAAAAGACGTCGAAGACATTTTTAGGTTTGCAGTGTAGGGTTTAGGTAGGGTCTGTTGAGTTAGTGACGACAATATAAAATATAGAAGAACTTCAAAAAAGATTACCCTACACAACACACCCTAAACACCACCCTAGGAAAGCTAAAAACGTCGAAGTACTTCTTAGGGTTTGTAGTGCAAGGTTTAGATTCACTTTTGAACAACCTTTGATTCACTTTTCTTAAACCTCTGATTCATATAGTTAATTAAACCTTTAATTTACTTTTTAAAACCTTTGATTCACTTTTCAACAACCTTTGATTCACTTTTCTCTTTAACTTAAAGTTCACTTATAATAAATGAAAGGATCATATTGTTCTCGCATAAGATTCACTTTTCTTAAACTAAAGATTCACTTGTAAAAAAAAGGATTCACATTGTTTAATGTGAAAGGTTCACTTTTCTTCAACATAAGATTCACTCTTTCTAAACACAAGATTCATTTTTCTTAAACAAAAGATTCACTTTTCAAAACATGAAAGGTTAAACATGTTTTCACTGGGTCTCAAAGGCCAACGTCCAGGTTTGTCAAACAGTTAAAGAACGCTAATGTTTGGTTATTAACAACCACTCAAGAGATATATAACCCTACCCCATATATAATCCTAGGACGGCTAACACCGTCGAAGAAGCTTACACCGTCAATGAAGGCTAACGTGGTTCAATTATTAACCACCACACAATTAAAAAGATGACCCTAGCCCATTGAACCATTTGCTGACTAACACTATGGAAAAAGCAAGCACTGTCAAAGCATATACAAATTTTGTATATAATTTATTTTCACAATGAATCTTAAAACATATGTACATACTAAAAATATAAAATTTTAAATTTATCAAAACATATTCATATTGGATCTTATTTTGAAGAGTTCGAATTATGATGAACAACGGTATAAAATTTAGAGTAAATTACTCGGAACCCCCTTCAGGAATGAGCATAATACAGTTAACCCCCTTGTGTTTATCATAATTATTGGTAACCACCTAGAGGTTACAGTATCTCTGACTATGAGCCCCTGAACTATGACTTTGTTATCAAAACGTTAACTACATGCTGACCCATCAGCTTAATCTCATTATTAATGTCAGCATCTACAAGAAAACTGCTTAATCAACATCGTTTAACTCTTCCTCATCCCAATTCAGATGCATTTTTGAGGTAGGGTTGACGTTTTTTTGGACAATAAGAATGCTGATTAAATAGTGTTTTTTGTGCAGCATATCATTAATAATGTGATTAAGCTGATGGGTCAGCACGTGGTTAACGTTTTCATAATGTAGTTATAGTTCGAGGGCTCGTAGTCAAAGATATTGTAACCTCAAGGTGGTTACCAATAGTTATGATAAACACCAGGGGGTTAACTGTATTATGCCCAATCCTCAAGGGGGTTATGAGTAATTTACACTAAAATTTATGTTATTTGGACTTATATTTAATAAACTATAACACTTAAATTTCACCAAAAGACAAAGATAGAAAAAGACAAAAATGATGCCACCTAAGAGAGTGGCACCTTCGCGAGCTTCTAATTCGCGTTTAAAAAAAAAGCAAAATTACATCCCTCACTCATGATGTATAATGAAATTACATCCGCACCCACATGGTTTATAAAAAATAGTTTCCACACCCATGAGGTTTGTAGCGTTTTACATCTGTCACTTACTTTGTGTTTTGCATCTACTGAGTCCAGGTGTCACAATATTAGAGGGTGGAGAATACTTTAGTGAACCGGGACGGTTCAGGTGGGTGAACCAACCCACTAACTCATATTCTTCATTCTCCTCCTCATTTGACTTTGTCTTGACTCTCTACTCCTCGCTTTGTCAACCTATTCCTCGCTCTGTGCTTGTTCTTGCGACTTGAACTTTAGAAATTGCTCGTAGCTGTCCCCTCTCTTGCGTGTTGACTTCGACATATGTCTTGGGTGCTTTGCAAACCCTAACAGCTTGGTAAGCCAATGAGCGCAATCCAGATTTTAGGGTTTTGTTTATGAAATCATATTTACTTTGCATTTGGTTGTATTTACTGCTTCTTCTCTTTGAAAGGAGCTTTCTATTTCGTAGTGAACTGGTTGAAGTTCCTTTCGCTCACGTTTATTTGCTTTGTCACTAGTTTTTCAAATTGAACAACATTGGTTTTGGTTGTGTTGCTGACTATGCCTTAGCTATCTGTTGAAACGACTTATGGTCTATAGAAGCGACATTTGCTTGACATTTGTTGCTCCTGGCTAGTTGTATAATTTTATAAGCTGGAATTGCTCCGTTGTTGCTTTGGCTTCATTTTTAGCGATGAACATCCATCATGAGTTTTGTAAAAGGACCTTATTGTATTGATTTTAGCATTGATCAGCTACATAATTCTGTGTTGAAGTGGTTCCGCTACCAGTTTCAGACCTGGTTTGTAGAAACGGCATTTGCTTGACCTTTTGTTGCTCCTACCTTGTTGTATAGTTGGTTATAAACTGGAATTGCTCCACTTAATTATGCAGCACTGGTCTACTTATTTTTGTAAGAGATATGATGATGGGGCAAAAACCTATATTTGAGCTCATCATTGAGTTATGATGAAAAACATATGGTTTGAGCTCTCAAATTGTTCTTTATTTCTGATCAACTTTGTGTGCTCAATAGGTAACTTACTCAATTATGTCATCATCAAGCAACTCTAGGAGTGAGAGTCTCTTCTCATTCATAAATGTTAAGTGTATATGCGAAAAGAATTGTAAACTGCATGTGCTTTCACAGGTGACAATTCTGGGTAGCTTTTCTATCGGTGTGATTGCCCTTATGCAACTTTTAAGTGGTGGCATGAGATGAGCTTAATAGGCACATGTTGAGCAGCAACTACTATGGGGAGGAGGTGAATCAGAATGCTCCCCATGTTGATGTGTTGAAGATTTTTGAAGAACTGAAAGACTTAAGAGATGAGGTAATGGACATGAAGATGTTCATTCTAAGATAAATGAAGTGTGGGGGAGGGAGACTTTGTATGAGTTGTCATTTAATTGCTACAACGATTGCTATGTTGGTTGTCAGGCTAGTTTAGTTTGTGGATGTAACTTAAATGTTTATGATATGATTTCAAGGTATTAGTTTGTACAACAATCAATTTGGTAGACCTGCTTTCTTAATTGCAGTAATGTAATGACAATTTAAGCAGTAAAGTATGTTTGAAGTTTGCAATGTAAGGAATGATTGTGGTTTGTAATTCTTGTCAATAGTCATTTTAAAAGCCAAAGCTAAACCCTTTTATATCATCTCAAGTTGTGACCACAAAACTGGTAGTTGCTATTATCAGACAAGTGTCTTTTCAAACCCAGAGCACCGTAAATGTAGCCAGCATAACAAAATGGCTCACAACCCTCAGTTATTGCAATGGTTCACTCCAAGAAGCCCACACAAAATACGCTGATCACTTAAGAAGAAAGTATCAAGTTCTATTTCTAAATAGGTAAGCATGACCAGTAAATTATTAAACCTGCAACGATTGAGAATCACTGGCTCTCAGAGCGAGACACATCTAATGATATAAGAGGTATGCCCATGCTTCACAAGTTGTTGAAAGGGAAGAAACGTACACAATTCACATCAAACTAGATTGCGCTTTTTCAGATGGTGCACTTAAGAAAACTAGAGATACATAATTTGACTCAAGTTGGATATCTCACCAAAACTCAATGATAGATTTCTGAAGATTGAACATTAACATTGTACAACAGAATCTTTTTGCATCCTTAATTCTCAACATTCAGCGTGACAAAATGAAACAAAAGTATAGTTCCATGTCCAACAACTGCTTACCTTCTCAAAAGCTTAAGCAAGCAGCACAACATTCGAGTACCACATGACATACACTACAAATGAATTCCAACAAGAAACATAAAGTACAATTTAGTACCAGAATCTTCCTCAAACTAACTAATATTCAGCTTACATGAAGATGTTAACCCCTATTAAGTGGTGCATCATTCAGGTGTTGGATAATTCAGATCCCTGCAACAAAGTAAAACAAAAAACTATTAAGTCAAGTTAGGTTGCAACAAAAAAAGCACAAAGTACAAATTTCTACAGTTAAATAAGTGCAAATCCTTTTCCAAGTTGTTCTTGCACATCTGAGCGCTTGTTCTGCTGTCTTTTTTATGATCTAACCGGTCCGGTCACTCCCTTTATTTTTCTTGACCCTTGTGATGGTTGCTCCATGATTGACTGTGGGCTAGTCTGGGTAGATTCATTCCCACCTCCGTCTTTTGAGATTGCTACTAGACCACGACCTTGCCCCAAAGATATGTTTGTCTGAGCCATATATGTCCTAGACTTGTGTCCTCTATGCTTACACTTAGCACATGTAACATGTGTCAACCTCTTTGGGTGAGGTCTCGCCTCACCTTCTTCTCTTCTTCTGTTCTTTTTCAGTCTCCCGGGTAACTTCTTAAAAGGGGGGGGGTCATAGTCCTGTGGGATCAGGCCATATAGAAGGATATGGAATTGAGGAAATTGCCTTCTCATAAGTATCGACATACACTAACATAAAAAACTAGGGATCTATAAACTGTTCTTTATCAATTCTCTTCCAATTCATAACACATGCATGCATTCTTACATGGGATACCAAATTGATCCCATGCCATATAGTCACAGTGTCTTCCCTTAGGTTCACAATGTAATTCTTGCTTGACTTAGTCACTTCAAACTCAAACTCCCTACTAGTTGTGTGCTTGCGCCTACAACCTACCTTGGTGTTCTTGTACAACACTTTCTTGACATATTATAGGCTATCTCCTTTCATTTAGTTTCTTCATCGGGAGACGTCTAAGGCTTTCTAATATGGAGAATATGGGGCTACCTCTAATGCTAGATAGTTTGGTGTTGAATGACTCAACAAAGTTGGAGGTGGTCTCTATCACTCTAACTTCGCTAGGCATATGATACCTCACCCGTAATGAATAATCAACCTCCCTTAGATATCTGAATGCCCCAATAGATGTTTTTTCTATCCTTTTTAACACATATTGAGAATAGATTATGTATAACATTGACATGCCTCCCAAAACAGATTTCTTTACATCGTACCTAACAAGTAGTTGCATCATACAAAGTGTATATTACAAAAAAATCATTAGGAGTTAACATTTCTTGGATTTAATCGCTTATAACAGTTTTCAACTACTTCAGACTAGTGTATATACCTAGATTGTCCTTTTTGAAGTTGGCATACAGGTGCCTACAGCATATTCTCCTTGTAACTTCAGGAAAAACACCTTCAAGGGCAAGCTCAACACCCTTTAAAACATAGTATACCATTAACTCAAGTGAAAGATCACATAAACGCATATGATTAGAAAGAACTAGGGATGACAATGGGTGATGGGTGCCTGTTTCACCCGATCACCCGACCCGCTAAAACGGGTGAAAAACCCGCAAAAAACGGGTAAAAAACGGGTGACGGGTGAAACGGGTTCGGTGATGGGTCGGGTCGGGACCCGTTCACCCGATCCGTCACCCGTATACATATATATATTTTTTAAAAAATACTTATTTCATGGTTAATTCTCTATGTATTGAGTATATTGTTGACATTAGTTGATATTGTATGTCTTATTAACCATATGGATGTTTTTTTTAGCAAAAACCTAATCTTACATTCGTGTTACAAAATAAAAATATATGTTAGAAAAAAAACGGGTGACGGGTTCACCCGTTTCACCCGCGGGTGACGGGTGAAATGTGGGTGAAATGTGGATGAAACGCGGGTGAAATGCGGGTGAACCGCGGGTGAAATGCGAGTGAAACGGGTGAAAAATACATGCTAGAAAAAAAAACGGGTGAACGGGTTCACCCGTTTCACCCGCGGGTGACGGGTGAAACGGGTGACGGGTGGTGATTTTTCGGGTGACGGGTCGGGTGATGCGGGTGAAAAACGGGTGATGGGTCGGGTGGAGCATCACCCGACCCGAACCCGACCCGTTGACATCCCTAGTAAGAACTAGTTATTGGAATAAGGAAGTACCTTTTGCCTATGAGAAATGATCACCCATTTACTCCTTACTTCTTCAATAACAATTAACCTCATATTACTGAAAACGTATGTTCATGTTTATGTTGTCTCACTAGCTACAAAGGCCACTAGAAATATTCCATTATTTACGTTAATAGAAACTGCACTCAGCAGAAATCCTACACCCTTTTAGATAGCAGTCATCAACACCAAGGAAGGTCCTACAACCTTGAGAAATCCTTCTTTCATTGCATTGAACCATATAAATAGCTTGGATAAGGTGCGAGGGCCATTGAGGTACTCGGTGTTTCAAATCAATAACAGATCCAAGATTACGCTAAAGAGCTATCTTGGTGTACTCATGAAGCCTGGCACAAGATTCAGCATGGTTGCCTTGCAGTAGCTTCATGGCATCCTTATTAGCCCTAAAACACTTTATGCAGTTCACCCTCACACCCTACTTGGATTGTATAAAGTTTTGAATTGTAGAAGGGGACATGGAGCTATTGGCTCTCAACTCTGGCATAATCTTTCTTGTGATCCACTAAGAAGTAGCAGCAGGGTTTTCTGACGGCCTTTGACAAGTGAGTTCACCCTTGATTGTTTGGATCATGAATGTGATGTTATGAGGTAGAAGGGACAACAAGTGTAACCACCACTCATAAGTGTCTAAGTTATTACACAATACAGTGTATTTCCATGGGTCATTAGCTACTCTATGAAGGTTAATACCTTCTTGCATTGCATAATCCTCAACGACTTCCCTGAACAATTCTCATCCCCAGAATAGAAATCACCCTCCTCCATCTTTTCAACTGCTTCAACATCTATATTGTCGCCATCAACTTCATCTTCATTCTCACAATTTGTCTCACAATCTTCGAAGGAACTCATATTGATCTCTTGATCAGATTTATGGTCCTATAAATCATCATAGATGTGTAGATTATGGTCGCCATTTGGTTGGCCATCATTTCTTGATTCTGTAAGTTTGTGGTTTTCTCATCTGCACAAGGGATTATTAAATAACAACTACATTGTTGTCAGTTGCACTGTTATGATTTGAAGCTATTGTAGGACTGCAAAACGAAGGTGTGTCTGACCCAATTGGTCCCGTAGATTGCTCAGAAGATGGAAGTATAAGATTTTGCGGTGGTAACTCAGATGGTCGAGGGGGGCAATGGGTTATCTTGCCTCTGTCGGGACCCAGAGCGTGAGATCATATTCAACCCTCTCGGTTATTTTTTCTTCTTCCCATATTTCCCACTATTGTGTTATAACTGACAAGGTTGAGTTTGTGGTGAAGGAAGAGGGATTTGTGGAGGTTATGAAGAAGGTGTTCTGATTAAGATTGTTGTGTTTCTGGTGAAGGAAAAGTGGTTTTCGGATGTTTTGCAAAAGCTGGTTGTGATTGAGAAGCTTGTTTTTGTGGTGCATCATCTTGTGATGGTTGATTTTCTGGTATTTGATCTTTTGAAGGTTGAGTTTAGGGTGAATATGTAGGATAAATAACCTCAAGATCAACTACTCTCGTTTCATCAAATTTTATGAAGACACAAGAGTCAGCTCCATCGTCTGTGGTTTCAGTACCCCTTTTGTCCACATCTTTCAACCAACGTCTGTAAGTGACCATTAAGTCTGTATCCTTCGACCCATTTTCAACCATAACCTGAATTTGATCCTTTTCATCAAACAAAGATAACATAATCAGTAGTTCTCTATCACATCTAACTTCTATGTTCTTCCCACTTTTCGAGTGTTTGTACAAAACTACCAGGATCTTGGATGCTGGAAATGGGCACTGCTTTTCAATCACGTTAAGATAGTCATCAACCATCTCAATTGTGGAGTATCTATTGGGTTCGAACAACGTTTAATGCCTATAATGGAAACCCTTGTAGACAACATCAAGATACACTTTCATTTCTAAAGTGTACAGAAAAACAAGAAATTAATCATGGAAATGAGATTCGAAAAACAGAAACAAGATTATTAAATTCAAAAATCACTTTCAAATTCCGATTATACATACCACAATTCGAAAACCAAAGAAAGACCAAATAAAGGTAAGGAAAAGGCATATCAACCATTCCAACATGAAACAAAAAGTAACTTTCAAAGAGAAAGAGCAGCAAATCCAAAATCACTTTCAAATGCCGATTATACATACCATAATTAAAAAACCAACGACAAAATAAATAAGCATAAGTGCAATGCACTTCAACCAGTTCACTACGGAATAAAAAGCCACTTTCGAAGAGAATGAGCAGAAAATACAACCAATGCAGAGCATATACGATTCCACATGACAAAAAGCCTAAAATCTGGATTGCACTAATTACCTTACCAAGTGGTTAGGGTTTGCGAAGCACCCAAGACAGATGTCAAAATCAAAACGTAAGAAAATGAGCGGATGTGAGGAATTTCCAGAGTTCAAGTCGCAAGAACAAACACAAGGCAAGGAATCGGTCGATGAAGCGAGGAGTAGAGAGTCAAGACCAAGAGAGTCAGGCCCAAGTCAAAGGAGAAGAGAGTTGGGACCAAATCAAATGAGGAGGAGAATGAAGAATATGGGTTTAGTGGGTTGGTTCACCCACCTAAACCATCCCGAATCGCTAAAATATCCTCCACCCTCTAATATCGTGATACCTGGACTCAGTAAATGGAAAACACAAAATGAGTGACGAATGTAAAACGGTACAAACCTTATGGGTGCGGAAACTAATTTTTTAAATCACGTGGGTGCGGGATGTAATTTCCTTTTACATCATGGATGGGGATGTAATTTTCTAAAAAAAAGAAAAAAATATTTATTCAACTACTACGGTATGTCACATAAGACATAACCCTAATCTTTTCTTTATCTCTTTTCTACTTCCCACAACTTGTCTCCTGCTCTGCTCCTCCCCATCGTCAATGAGTCAACTTCATCATCTTCTTCTTCTTCTTCCATAGTCACCGTCTATGTTAATGGTTTATGTTGTTCTTGAAATACCCCAAACCTAAGTATGTTAATTAAACATCAAGTTATGATGTAATAAGGCTAAAACATGCCTTAGAAACATTGGTAGACAATCTAAACCAAAGAAAATACAAGGAAACACCATAAGAGCAATTTAAGCAAAAACATGCTCTAAGCTTGAAGTAACTTTGATTAGCACCCAAATATCATTATAAGACCTTATTAACATGCTAATGGACATTTTAAATCAATTACCAAAGAAAACCAAGCTCAAAAACAAGCTTAGACACAAATTGTGCTTTAAGGACTCTTAAAGCACATTTTTGAAAAATTGTCTTAGAAACGGGTTTTGAGTGGCTAAATGCCCATGATTACACCTTAATCAACATGTGTACTAAATATTATCACATTAGGAAGCCTAAATCAATGAGAACCCAAAAATTCACAAATTTGTGCACTAATTATGAATAGTACCCAAATAGTAACAATTTAAGTAATAAACCTTATTGTTTGGTCAATGGTCAAATGACCATCCCTAATTGACTAAAGGTGGCCGTTTTTGTAAGGGGGATGAGTCACCACTTAAGTTTCCAGAAATTTCTAGGAAGGAAGGGGGGGGGGGGAGAAGAAGATACTATTTACTTTTAGCAAATATCTTACATTACTTTAGAATGCCCCTTTTCTCTCTTCATTTCATCCCTTCCCCACCAGTTTCTTCTTCCTCTTCTCTTCCAAAGAAAAACGTGAAGCTCCAGCCATGGCTCCTCATCTTCATTCACTTACCAAATGCAACTCCAAGCTCCAAATCTAAAACAAATTGCATATTTGTCTTAGTTAAGTCAAGGCCTTCATTTTTATCTTCCCAAATCTCTTAAAGCTCAAGTTTGGTGCCATGGAGAAACTCCATTAAAGGGGTAAAACCAAGTTTGAAGAGCTCTTTTGCTTCTCCATTCATTCAAGGTAAGGAAAGTGAAAGAAAAATCAACTTTCCACCCATTTTTCTTACTGTCCGGAAATTGCCTCTCATGGAGTCTTGTTTTACTCCTTGAACAAGCTTTGTTTCAATCTCCAAATACTAGAAGAACTCAATGGATGAATTCTTTTATAACCAGTTAAATTACTTGGCGGTAAATAACATCATAAAGGATGGAAGAACGTGAGAGAGACTGACCTACTTGTGAAACCGAAATTGAAGCGTAACACCTTCATATTAAGAGATAATGATTTTATGACACGGTACAGCAACCGCCATACACCCAGAATTAGAGAACTCCCAGTGTGTTACACCACGAGGGATTGAATATAAGATAATCCATTAGAATAAATGATTGAGGAGTTGCACCATCAATGGGCAACAACAGAACAAAGGCGAGCTACCATGGTAGCAGAAGCCATAGAACAGTACTTATAAGTGGATTAAGTCATGGTGACACAGAGACAATTAGATCTATGAGCTAAGACGGTATAAGTAAGGAAGTAAGATGGTAGACGAACTGTGCATTAACGCCAGTAATTTAGATCGAGTGATGAAAGATTTCACAGGAAGCACACTGTCCATTCCTTAAGGAACTGGAAGTGCGTTCCTAGCAGATCAACATGAGAAACAAGATGATAGGCTCGATGGAAAGAGGCCTCAGTTACTAAAGGATCGAGTCCGTACTAAATACCGAAAGAAGCTAGAACATACCATATCTAAGAACACGGTAGATGGATTTCCCTTGATTAAGTTCAAGAAGAACAATAAGTGTTATCATGGAACGATGATGAAGAGGAGATCGCCAACTGAATACTTCATAATTAGCAATAGCTAACGTGTGACGGACACTACAAGTTTACTAAAATGAGATGTGGGATGACTACACTGCACAGGGGTTTGCAGGCCTGGCAGACTCATTTATGAGTTAGTCGGGTAAGTAGTAATGTACCAGTAAGGTACCCCATGCATGTAGACGAGAGTAGTGTAAGGAACACGGGAAGTAGTTGACTTCGTACCACGGTCAACGACGCATGATCAGACGTGAGCAGCTACTACTACAAACAGGTGAAGAGAAGGAACTCAGTTGAACCAATGACACAAAGGAATCAGAGAACTCATTTCAGATAGAAAATAATTAAGAATTATGAAATGCGATGAGCACGAATTATTAAGTGCAGACATAGGACATGTCTTAAGACGTGGGAGATAAAACTGTAAAGCGCAATAAGCACTGAACAGTAGTTTTAGATTAAGCATCATCCTCAAACCAAAGGTCAGTTGGAAAGAACGATTTAGACACTTGAGAGAACGCTAAGAGTATGAACATTAGATCTTCAGAGGGAATGGATAAACAAGCTACAACTCATTAAGGTCGTGTATATATAAAGATAACACATGTCCATTGAGAGACCTTTGGTACTAAATTATAAGCATGCAAGAGAAGGATATACAATACTATAAAAAGATAAGAAAGGCAAACTAAGCCTAAGGTTATCACAGTCGCGCAGCGGAAGCTAGCAGACCGGTACCTTAAAAGTTTCATATATCTAATGAACAGGAAAGAAAAGATGTACCACCCATCTCCAGTTGGATAAATATATGACTTATCGACCGAATGCTTTAGAACCTTCGAGGCTAAACCTGAACGCATTAGAGAGACTGGTATAAGTACCATTAAGGATCCGAGATACAGAGACTAAGCCATTAACACGGTTAAGACCCTCTGATCGGATCATAATGTGAGATAGATGACATGGAAGCTGGAATGCTTAGTGAGAATTAGACATCTTGAACCTATGTTCAAGGATGATATAATGTTGATTACGTGGGCGTAATCCATTTTAAGGGGGATAGAGCGAAAAACCGCTTAGCGTATGTTTATGTACTGAGTACGTAAACTACGGTGTGCGTAGCACAAAAGAATTTGAGAATTTGTTTTACATATACATATGTATATATATTCTGAGATTAATAATGGTTATTGCACACAGAAGATGCGAATACCATACGTATTAAGTACCTATCTTGTTAACTCGGGGTGTGAGTACAAGTTAAGAGAATTAGTGAAGAGAATTAAAGAGACTTAAGGAATATATGAGATATGAGTCGGTATGAAACTACATGTGAGATAAGAATAAGATAACACTATGAGATATTATTCGATATGGGTATGAGGCAGGAAATAGTAATGCTATGAGGTATAAAATGGTAAGAACTGGTATGAAACCGATATAGAACTTAGAGAAACAGCTAAAGTCCTGAGGTAATTACTAAGAGATGAATTGAGAATGTTTGATGGACGGAGTCCACACCTTGGAGATGTATTAATTATGACTAGAAAGATTAAAAAGATAGAAAATTGGAAATGAGTGAATTACTTGATGTTTGAAATTGATGTAGGAGGTGAAACTTGATTTTCTAGGGATCAAGGAAACCAAACACAAATCGGGGTGGAAGGATAGTTCTACACTGATGCTGATCACATCAGGGTTGGACGATTCCTGAAACTCCCTACTAGTGGTCACAATTAAATCACGCTAAGGATAGAGGCATTAGAATAAAACGGAATTGGAGTTGATTGTATTTTCAAATAGAGGGAATTATCCCTCACTTGACCTCGTACAAAGGACTTCCTTTTTACTGAGTCTCGCTGTAACACCCCAACCGTTAATCTCGTCATGCTCGGGTCATGCACGATTCTCTGGTAATGTTTCAAACATTATTATTAAGACTAGGCTCATACGGTACATAATAAAATGCTACTCCTGTACTTACCCCGTTATCCCGTTATCACGGTTTTACTCTTGTTAATTTGAGTTCTCACTTCTCAATCACTTCTAACACTTTCTTACACTTCCTAGGGCCTTTACATGTCACCAAACAAGGCCTTAACATCTTATAACATCGTTAACATTCAAACCCCCATCATTAGAAACCTTTAAAACACTTTCTGTAGGATTCTGGAGGTGGTCCGGGACTTGGTCCCTACCCTAAGTCCCGGACCAATTCACTTGGTAACTCTCGGCTGAAAATTCACTATGGTCTGGGACCATGTACCTAGAGCAAGTCCCGGACCAGCTGCTTGCAGCAACTCTCGGCCTAAATGTAAGGGTGGTCCGAGACATGGGCAGGGACTTAAGTCCCGGACCTATCAAACTGGAAACTCTCGGGGGTATTTTAGGGGGTGGTCCAAGACATGGTCCTGGACCTAGGTTCCGGACCCTGTTGCAGATTTTACAGATTTTGCATTTTCCAAATCTGTTACAACCTCATTCTTTCACCATTGATTTTCCAATCTTTCCCACTTATAATCTACATGTTTTAGCACTTAATTACCCTTCTAAACCACCTTAATCCAACCACCAAGTCCTCTCACTAACTCTTGGTTATTTCACTCAAATTCACTTATATTTTCATAACTAGTTTCCTAGTTCTTATTACTTCTTGTAACAGATTTAGTTCCCTCTTTTTACCATTCATTCTTCACTCACTAATGTCATTCCAAGGACTCAAATGGCATTATTCTTACTCCTAATACACTCTTCTCCATAGTTTGGTTTTCCAAACCCTTACTACTCACTTAAATCCCTTAATTCACCTAGTTTCTTCCTTAACATAAAACACTCAAGACTGTCCATTCCTAGGTAAATTTTGACAGCACTTACTTGCTTTCCTAAGCATTTTCACCACATCAAAATAGCTCACAAATCAGTTCTCCACCCCTGTTTGATTTAAGGATTATCCACTACAACACATACTACACAACTCATTAAATTCCCTTCTTGTTCACCATATGTAACCGTTTAGTCTCAAGCTTATTTCCCACACTAAACAACATTGGAAACATCCTCATTACTCATTCAAATTGTAGTTTCTTAACTACACTAAAACAAGATCATTAATACAACACTAAAATCTGTTTTACAAGTAAAATAAAACCAACTCAAGGTGAGCTTTTTACCTTGTTTGTTTTCGGTTTTTCTTTCTCTTCTTCCTCTTTCTCTTGTTCCTCTTCCTCTTCTTGTTTTCACAACACACAAGGGAGTCTAGATTGCTATTTACAATCATTTTCCCCACACAACAATTCAATCAATTCAACTTTCCTCACAAAACTAACACTTTAAGAGTTAGTTTTCAAAGCTTAGCTTAGGTATTACCTTAGAATGTCCAAAAGGATAGCTTGGCCATCAATTTATGAAGTTTCCAACACCCCACAAGAGCATGGAGAATCGGCTGAAATGGGAGAGGAATTTTCAACGTGGGGAAAATTTCCAAAATTATGAGAATAAGCTAGAAATGAGCAAAACTCTTGCTTATTATTACCTTAAGGCATCAAGGAGGTGAAGGTGAGTCAAATCAGCTCTTCAAGCTTCAAAAGGCCCGACACCCATGGAAGTGAAGATGGAGAAATCAAGATTTTGTTGGGTGGAAAACGAAGCTCTCACCGAGAGGAATCTAGAGGTATAATTTTTGTGTGATTCGGTGGAGAAATGAGCAAGTTAGAGGGGGAACAAGATGGGGCTGTGTGCTGCTTTGGAATCGGCTCGATACAGAGGTAGAAGAAGAAGATATACAGAGGGCTGGGCAAAAACGTGAAATGAGGAAAGAAGGGAAGGTGAGAGAGTAAGTTCTCACTTTTACTATTTCACCTTTTCGCTTATTTATTTATCTTGTCATCTTATTACTAAATACTAGCAAGCTTATTAATGTGTGTATACACACTAATTAAAAAACGGCCATATGCATTAGTAGCCCGGGTCGTTTTTCGTCTTTTCGAATTAAACGCGTTTCGTCTCCCGGTTTCGTCACTATTCACTTACCGGGTCCGTTTTCCGGAATTTCTCGTTTAATTAATTTTAATGGTTATTAAGCTTCCATTAATACTTATTTATAGTTATTTAATCAACTATAATTTTTACGGGTCCGTTTGACCACTTAAAGTCACGTTTTCGGGTTTTCTCGAAAAATGTGCTTTAAAACTCTGTTAGCGTTTTAATCCATTATTTGGATCCGGTTTCTTCGGGAATCACTCCCGTATACTAATTAGGCCTAACTAAGCCTTAGGAATCCATCTCGGACCCTAACGAGATCATCTATCTCTTATACTTATTTAATGTGCGTTTTAGCGTTTTTCGCGTTTTACGCATTTTCTCTTTTCTTTTGGTTTTATTTCCCTTACCAATACTCTTTAGGCACCATTAGGCCTTAACAATCCTATTAGAGTAATTTAATCACGAATTTTAGATCTGGGTATTAAAATCTACCCCCCTAGGAACTTTGTCCTCAAAGTTGGTGAATCTTATATCGTTACTCTCATGGGCACGCTATGCCAAGGTTATAATACATGTATAACCTTACAGACTCCACAAGTCAGTCTCATTTCACACTACACATACCACACACATATCACAGCATGTATAGCAATAAAAAATACTCTTTGTACTCTCTCCATGGAATCGGTCCAAAGACAAGAAGGCACTACAGTCCTCGAATCCATATTGAGTAATATACTACTGATCCCTCAGGTACCGGTCACGTTGGACACTTACGCTCTATGGTCCACGGCCGTTTCATGACAAATAGGCACTTACTCTCTCAGGCCCACGGTCCCTTTGGTTCTGATCAAAATGTTTCACATATAAATATCCTCGGGCACTCTGGTTGACTCACTCAACACAGGATCGTCTCAGGGTACTCTCCCCGTCCCGCTGCCTTTGGAAAAATCACACACTGTCACCGCCCCAACCGGTCACTTAGGACCGCCGCACGTACGGTGCAATGGTTTCAAAACTAATACGCGCCCACCATTCTACCGGTCATCAAGACTTAAGGCTCAGCCATCGGCGGGTGATAGTGGTTTCAAAACCAGTTTTCATTTCCATCTTCATACTTGAAGAAAATCCTTTTCCCAAATTCTGTTTGAAAATTCTTTTTAAAACATCACACAACTCCAAGTCCAATTTATGGTAGCTGTCTCTTTTCTTAGCGTGATTACTTGTGACCACTTATAGGGAGCTTCAAGAATCATCCAACCCTGATGTGATCAGCATCAGTGTTGAACTATCCTTCCACCCCAATATGTGTTCAGTTTCCCTTGATCGCTAGCAGATCAAGTTCTACCTCCCATGTCAGTTTCAAACAAGCAGATAGTCAAACATTTTTTTTTCTATCTTTTACTCTTTCTAGTCATATTCATAAAACAATTCATTTTTACTTATTTTATCATGGAACTTAAGTCATCCATTATTCTCTATTTGTTTCACTTACCTTGCCTAGGCATTACATACTTATGGCCTCATTAGTCAAATTGTTACTCAATTTAAAACATACCCCATACAACTCCAAAGGATGGATCTCACTCCATCAATCATTCTCAAACAAACTCACCTAGGGAACTCACTCCCTACAAGGTTACACATCGGTTTCATACCGATTCATACTCATTATGTCTCATGTCTAATCTCACTAGACATATACTATAGGGATTCTCATTCCCCAGGAGTCTCTCTACTCCTCTTTCCATAAATATATATACTCGTTACTTGCATCTCTCATGCACATTAATCATAATTACACCATGAATGGGTACATATGTTTATGTAACATAAGTTCCAATCATCAAAACAATTCCTTTTGTGCTATGCACATAGTAGTTTACGCACCTATACGTAGTAGAACATACTCTAAGCGGTTCTCGCCCTACCCCCCTTAAAAGGGGTTACGCCCGCGTAATCGACCATATGTTATCACTGAACATTGGTTCACTAATTCGAGTATCATGAAGTGTTTTAACTTCAATGCGGTTAATTAACTCATAACCGGTTTCGGTTCTAGCCTCTAAGGCTTCAAGGCGTTTATGATAAGCCATTTACTCGCATTTGTCAGGTATTCTTAACCTTTGAATTACGGGCCACTAGCTTCTACTGCGTGACATGATAACTAGAGCTTAACTCGCCCTTTTGGTATTCTCAATGTATTACTTACTCCCTTTAATCCCTTTGTCTTGGGAATAAGGGTTTCTTAATCGTCGCTTGGTATCTCTTACCGTATGCGAATTCGATGAGTTATAGATTTTATCTCCAATTCTCTGGAAATCTATTTCTTATAACACTGTACCTTCGTGATTATTCACTTACTTTTCCCGACTTGTTGTCGGTTGAGGTCAAGCTACTACTAAGCATGTAGTGTTCCTCATTAAATAATGACTTCTGAATCATGTTTGTTTATTTGTTTCTATACAAGAATTCCTCATTCGTACTACTCTACCTTTACCATTCATCGGTCCTGGGACCTGTGGGTTACGGCCCACATTCTTGGTGCATCCTTGGCCAATGGCCACACGGTTATTTCACTAGATTTTGCTCAACAGGCTTCGTTGACATTTCTCAGTTTCTAGCTATCCCACAAGATCATTACCGGTCAAGAGCAATACCAAAACACTCAGTCCTACAGAGTGCAGAGGCGTAAACTCCTTGCAGTAAATCACTTATGTGATAGGAAGGAACATGTCTCTTTTATCATCTTTACTCATGGGCTTCATATCATTATCTAGCTATACTCTTACAACAGTCGCTTGCTGCGTACCATGTTCCTACTCATTTTCATGGCATCTGCTACTACTTTAGCTTCCGCCCAGGTGTTCTCGCCATTTACACTATGGCTTTCCATTCACTTGGCTCAACAAATACGCTATTCTTTGCTTACTCTGCAGTTCATATTGCACCATGCCGTGTTCACTACTCATCCGACTACTCTATCGGTTTCCTTCCACTGCTATCAAAGCTTTCATACATACTATCCCTGTTCGCATTACTCCTTGGCAATAAACACATGCTCAAGTATCACCATGCCGCTCTAGTGGTTTCGCATTCATATCTTATGTGGTAGCTCTTCTCTGGAGGATTCACGCAATTGCCACTCCATAGGCCCCACAATAACAAGTGGTATCCCCACTCTAAAGTAGTGGTTCATTTTCCACTGTTTCTTCTTATGCCTTTATGCATAGGTTCGCAATGTTTAAATCTACAGTTTGTAGTTAGTTCTATCGGCTTACAAGCCACCTTGCCTCGAGCCATGCTCTGTGCGGCTGTTTATACAAGTTTCTTCTTCTCCGTATACCATTAAATGGTTTGGAGGCACTACTGGGTTTTGATATAGTTGTTTCGTCATGCTTCCGTACATGGAAGGCCCTTAAGCATCTTGATATTAGTTCATGCCTTCTAGAAATCTAGGGTACCCCGTGTTACATGGGATCCCTTCGGGTTCTACCCGAGTGTTCGCTTTAACACTTGTGTTCTCAACACGATATCTCGTTCAACTACTGTTGATTTCGGTACTCTTCACGGATTGCTCCTGGGTGTTACTGAGTTGCGCCAATACTTCTGGCTCGAACTCGTGGGTATGTCTAGTTGCGACTTCGCCTTGTGGCTATGTATAACTTGAACTATCCCGTTTAGGGTTGTAATGCCTCCCATTCTTGGGTAGACCATTGATTCTTTTACCTTTAACTTCTTGGTCAGGTCGTTATTCTCCTCAGTGTGGTATGTTGTGGGAATCCTATCCCGTTTATCAAACATTGATATGATCATTTAAGGAATTCATCTTATTGCTTACACTGGTATTCATTCCAGTTATTAGGTATTTCCTCCTTGATTCCTGAGACATATCCTATGTCTATACTTAATACTCTGTGCTTCTCGCACTTATCCACGCTATATCCTTAGGTCCGTCACCTTACTGGTTTCTAGACTCCTTTAGCTTCGTAAACTTCTTTGTGTTCTTCGATCTTTTGAGGTGTCCAAATATATTGGTTTGGATTGGCTCTTTCGTCCGTAGTATGGAGTGGGCTACTTCCCGTGTTCCGTACTCTACTTGTATACATACATGGAGTATCTTATTGATACGTTGCCACTTACCCGACTAACTCATAACTGGTCTGTCAGGCCCGCAAGCTCCTTCGGAGTGTGGTCGTTCCCATGTCTCATTTGTGTACACTTGTAGTGTCGGTCACACGCCTAGGTGAAGTATTCTGTTGCCAACTCCTCTTATATCGGCCTATGATAACTTACCGTGGTTCTTTGGTTTGGTTTTAAAATTTGGGGGTTTTTGTAAAATTTGCGTTTAAATGAAAGATTTGAGTTTTGAAAATAAAATCTCTACGGCATTTCAATACTGGTTGCTTCTTACCAGATCTAGCTTCTAGCTGACTGGTATGCTCTTCAATGCAGTGGTCGGGCCGTTAGGCCTTTCCAAGGTTTCATTTCACAATTCTTAAGGTTTGAGTTGCTATATTGGCCTTTTTCGCCATCTTCGTACTTTGCTAGTACTTTTGCTTATTAATGTTCCCCTTATTAGTCCTGTTGTTACTGCACTTGCCGTGGCAAGTGCGCGGTACAGGCGGTTTTTTAGGTTAACTCATACCGGTCATGGTATCGTTTACATTGTATTTGATAGCCTTGTCGGCTTTTCCTTTGATCCTTTAGCTGGGTAACTACTCTTTAGAGCTATTTCTCATTCATCTTGACATGACTGTCATTCATTTAGGTGTTTCTCCACTCTCGGAGTTCTTTAATTACTTAGTTCTATGTTCTACCTCGTTGCTCGTTCCCACGTCTTTACTGTGGTTACCGAGGGTTAAGTCATTTAGGCACTACTTCTGTAGTCCTATTCGGGTATGTCCAGTAGTTATGCTTGTAGCTGCCTAAGCTACGTCCGCTAGGTATTGCAACCTCTTCGGGTGTGGCAGGGTGGGTGTATCTGCCCTTGACTAGATTCTTAGTCGGTTGATATATCGTTGGTGGTATTAATTAACTATGGCGGCCCATAGACTTGTTTCCCGGTTCTCGTTATTTCTCAAGAATCCGCTTTGTTGCACAGTTGGTGCTTTCCTTCTTGCTACTGCTCGGCCAGCCGGGTTCTCGCGACTGCAAGCATGTCGCCCCAAGCTACCACAGATTCCGGTCTCCTTTGAATAGGATGTCTCGATCTCCCGCCATTGAGTACGGTTATTGTCGTTCCAGCGGGATCCGTCTTCGGGATTTCCAGTTCTCGGAATCTACCGCATGACAGGTTCTGGTTCAGATTGAAATATTTAATAACTGCCAGATTGGGTTTCCCTGTCTCTCTGGCGTTCTTTCCCGAGCTTTTTAATACGGGGGTTGTGGAGGGCGGGTCTGGTATTGTAGGTATCCAGATCATACTGGAAGTTCCTAACTAGCGCATCTCTCACGCTATCACTCAACCCTTAGCCCTAAGTCTTTACTTCCTAACTCGGTATTTCCAGTCATCAGAGCGATACTTCGCTCTGATACCATTTTTGTAACACCCCAACCGTTAATCTCGTCATGCTCGGGTCACGCACGATTCTCTGGTAATGTTTCAAACATTATTATTAATACTAGGCTCATACGGTACATAATAAAATGCTACTCCTGTACTTACCCCGTTATCCCGTTATCACGGTTTTACTCTTGTTAATTTGAGTTCTCACTTCTCAATCACTTCTAACACTTTCTTACACTTCCTAGGGCCTTTACATGTCACCAAACAAGGACTTAACATCTTATAACATCTTTAACATTCAAACCCCCATCATTAGAAACCTTTAAAACACTTTCTGTAGGATTCTGGGGGTGGTCTGGGACTTGGTCCTTACCCTAAGTCCCGGACCAATTCACTTGGTAACTCTCGGCTGAAAATTCACTATGGTCCGGGACCTTGTACCTAGAGCAAGTCCCGGACCAGCTGCTTGCAGCAACTCTCGGCCTAAATGTAAGGGTGGTCTGGGACATGGGCAGGGACTTAAGTCCCGGACCGATCAAACAGGGGTGGAGAACTGATTTGTGAGCTGTTTTGATGTGGTGAAAATGCTTAGGAAAGCAAGTAAGTGCTGTCAAAATTTACCTAGGAATGGATAGTCTTGAGTGTTTATGTTAAGGAAGAAACTAGGTGAATTAAGGGATTTAAGTGAGTAGTAAAGGTTTGGAAAACCAAACTATGGAGAAGAGTGTATTAGGAGTAAGAATAATGCCATTTGAGTCCTTGGAATGACATTAGTGAGTGAAGAATGAATGGTAAAAAGAGGGAACTAAATCTGTTACAAGAAGTAATAAGAACTAGGAAACTAGTTATGAAAATATAAGTGATGATACCATTTTTGTAACACCCCAACCATTAATCTCGTCATTACCTCTTAAACCGTTACTAATTACTCTTACTCACGCAGCAGAACTCTAATTACAACGAGGGGTGAAAAAACGCCGTTAGCCACCCATGTGGCTAACCAGGCTTAACTTACATACCGTAACGGTCTGATGAACTGGAACAACCGAGTACACAATACAAATACAATACTCAAATCACTTCTTTACTATACCGAGTCTACAATAAATGGATGCCGACAAAATATTCGGTCTTACACCTCTTCAATACATAAGTAATTAAATCTAACTACCCATGCAACCCACCGACCCCGTCCTACTCTCGAACGGTAACATCTTCGGTGTACCTAAAAATTAAAAACATTGCCCCTAGGGGCTCAGCTTAACGCTGCATATGAAATTCGCATACCTCGAGTGCTAACCGGGGTACGCCGACTACTTTTGTCGAGAGCATGGAGTTCATTTTAATTCAACCAACATGCATATAGTAATACATTATATATGTACTCTACACAAGGATTCGACAATCAATCATGGGATACAATCCCTAACTAACATAACAAGGTTGTTAGTTGAATCAATTTACTCTTAGGCCATGAGGGTTATACTTCACTATGCCCTGGTTACTCATTTAATGGCTCACCCGCTCTCTCGGGTTACTTATTCTTATAACCACCCATTCTCTTGGGCTACTCATTCTATACTCGCCCATTCTCTCGGGTTACTTATGCTCATTATCTCACCCACTCTCTGGGTTATTCATACTCGTTATCTCACCCACACTCTTGGGTTATTTATACTCAAGCTCTTGTAGATTCTCGAGACACTACAGGTCTCCTACGTCACGCTTGTTACTCTTAATACATACTAGGGCCAAAACTCATGGCTCACGAGCATAGTCTTACTTCCCCGGTTTCGACCCTACTCTGGGTCTAGCATGGTGGGAAGGTTCAACTAGCACACGGAACTCTCTCTTAGTTCCTATCTCTTTTTACTTAGGTCCGACTACTCTCGGACTACTTACATTCCCATACACTCCTCTCTCGGAGTTATAATAATATGTATATTAGCCTAGAAGCATCACTCCCGATGTTTCTAATGACTTTGGGAACATTACTTAAGTTCGGTTAATCTTAGGTTTTAAGAGTTACCCATACATTTCACTTACTCATACTTTTGGTTATTTTCTTATATCGGGTAAAATCCTCATATAGGAGGTCGACCATGTCTCAAGGGAGCTACAAATCCCTTAGGTCTCTTTTACCTTCTTTACTAGTTCACATCTTCGAACTATATTTAATCCTCTTGAAGTAGGTTCACTTATCTTTCCACTCTCATTTGTTTCGTGGATTGTGTCATTATGGTTTACTAACCGTTATCGGTAATTACTCAACCCGCACATCTCCTCACATTCTAGGGAGTTCATATGTTTGCGTTATCGTTATACTTTAACGGATAATTTGTGTGTTTGCACGTTTTCGTTATCATAAGCATCGACCCAATCTATGGTCTCTAGCCAAACGTTACTCACTATGAGTCGGTCTATACTCTATGTTAGACCACACCGGCATACAAGTATGTTAGCTCATTCAACATACAACAAGACATACATAATCAAACAATGGATTATTTTCATGCTTTAATTTTGATTAAGCCGGCACACAAGCACACAAATCAACGTAACTCGGTTAGCACGCGGAGTATGAGAAAATCATACCTTTCATCGGGGTTTTACTTTTACCGTGTCATCTCACCATGCTCGGGTCACGCACGATGCTCTGGTAATGTTTCAAACATT
Organism: Limonium bicolor; assembly: GCA_023374045.1. Classification (NCBI taxonomy): domain Eukaryota; kingdom Viridiplantae; phylum Streptophyta; class Magnoliopsida; order Caryophyllales; family Plumbaginaceae; genus Limonium; species Limonium bicolor. The sequence continues at coordinate 224,993,183 of CM041781.1, forward strand.
ATTATTAATACTAGGCTCATACAGTACATAATAAAATGCTACTCCCGTACTTACCCCGTTATCCCGTTCGGTTTTACTCTTGTTAATTTGAGTTCTCACTTCTCAATCACTTCTAACACTTTCTTACACTTCCTAGGGCTTTACATGTCACCAAACAAGGCCTTAACATCTTATAACATCGTTAACATTCAAACCCCCATCATTAGAAACCTTTAACACACTTTTTGTAGGATTCCGGGGGTGGTCCAGGACTTGGTCCTTACCCTAAGTCCCGGACCAATTCACTTGGTAACTCTCGGCTGAAAATTCACTATGGTCCGGGACCTTGTACCTAGAGCAAGTCCCGGACCAGCTGCTTGCAGCAACTCTCGGCCTAAATGTAAGGGTGGTCCGGGACATGGGCAGGGACTTAAGTCCCGGACCTATCAAACTGGAAACTCTCGGGGGTATTTTAGGGGGTGGTCCGGAACATGGTCCTGGACCTAGGTTCCGGACCCTATTGCAGATTTTACAGATTTGGCATTTTCCAAATCTGTTACAACCTCATTCTTTCACCATTGATTTTCCAATCTTTCCCACTTATAATCTACATGTTTTAGCACTTAATTACCCTTCTAAACCACCTTAATCCAACCACCAAGTCCTCTCACTAACTCTTGGTTACTTCACTCAAATTCACTTATATTTTCATAACTAGTTTCCTAGTTCTTATTACTTCGTGTAACAGATTTAGTTCCCTCTTTTTACCATTCATTCTTCACTCACTAATGTCATTCCAAGGACTCAAATGGCATTATTCTTACTCCTAATACACTCTTCTCCATAGTTTGGTTTTCCAAACCCTTACTACTCACTTAAATCCCTTAATTCACCTAGTTTCTTCCTTAACATAAAACACTCAAGACTATCCATTCCTAGGTAAATTTTGACAGCACTTACTTGCTTTCCTAAGCATTTTCACCACACCAAAACAGCTCACAAATCAGTTCTCCACCCCTGTTTGATTTAAGCATTATCCACTACAACACATACTACACAACTCATTAAATTCCCTTCTTGTTCACCCATATGTAACAGTTTAGTCTCAAGCTTATTTCCCACACTAAACAACATTGGAAACATCCTCATTACTCATTCAAATTGTAGTTTCTTAACTACACTAAAACAAGATCATTAATACAACACTAAAATCTGTTTTACAAGTCAAATAAAACCAACTCAAGGTGAGCTTTTTACCTTGTTTGTTTTCGGTTTTTCTTTCTCTTGTTCCCTCTTCCTCTTCTTGTTTTCACAACACGCAAGGGAGTCTAGATTGCTATCTACAATCATTTTCCCCACACCACACATAACAATTCAATCAATTCAACTTTCCTCACAAAACTAACACTTAAGAGTTAGTTTTCAAAGCTTAGCTTAGGTATTACCTTAGAATGTCCAAAAGGATAGCTTGGCCATCAATTGATGAAGTTTCCAACACCCCACAAGAGCATGGAGAATCGGCTGAAATGGGAGGATTTTTCAACGTGGGGAAAATTTCCAAAATTATGAGAATAAGCTAGAAATGAGCAAAAACTCTTGCTTATTATTACCTTAAGGCATCAAGGAGGTGAAGGTGAGTCAAATCAGCTCTTCAAGCTTCAAAAGGCCCGACACCCATGGAAGTGAAGATGGAGAAATCAAGATTTTGTTGGGTGGAAAACGAAGCTCTCACCGAGAGGAATCTAGCGGTATAGTTTTTGTGTGATTCGGTGGAGAAATGAGCAAGTTAGAGGGGGAACAAGATGGGGCTGTGTGCTGCTTTGGAATCGGCTCGTTACAGAGGTGGAAGAAGAAGATATACAGAGGGCTGGGCAAAAACGTGAAATGAGGAAAGAAGGGAAGGTGAGAGAGTAAGTAATCACTTTTACTATTTCACCTTTTTGCTTTATTTTTTTATCTTGTCATCTTATTACTAAATACTAGCAAGCTTATTAATGTGTGTATACACACTAATTAAAAACCGGCCATATGCATTAGTAGCCCGGTCGTTTTTCGTCTTTTCGAATTAAACGCGTTTCATCTCCCGGTTTCGTCACTATTCACTTACCGGGTCCGTTTTCCAGAATTTTCTCGTTTAATTAATTTTAATGGTTATTAAGCTTCCATTAATACTTATTTATAGTTATTTAATCAACTATAATTTTTACGGGTCTGTTTGACCACTTAAAGTCACGTTTTCGGGTTTTCTCGAAAAACGTGCTTTAAAACTCTGTTAGCGTTTTAATCCATTATTTGGATCCGGTTTCTTCGGGAATCACTCCCGTATACTAATTAGGCCTAACTAAGCCTTAGCAATCCATCTCGGACCCTAACGAGATCATCTATCTCTTATACTTATTTAATGCGTGTTTTAGCGTTTTTCGCGTTTTACGCATTTTCTCTTTTCTTTTGGTTTTATTTCCCTTACCAATACTCTTTAGGAACCATTAGGCATTTAACAATCCTATTAGAGTAATTTAATCATGAATTTTAGATCCGGGGTGTTAAACTCGCCCATGAAGTCAAGGACGCATGAGCCTTTGTCTTCGGACCGGTGACATGGGGAGAACAGAGTAGTTTTGTATTCTTTCTCATGAAGGTGAGGACGAATGTGCCTTTGTCTTCGGACTGCTGACATGAGAGAGTACGACAAGTTATGTGATTGTTTTAATCTTCCAAAGGACTGCGGACCAGAGAGCGTAAGTGTCCAATAGTCGGTACCTGCGGGCGATATCTTGCATTACTCGCTCATGAAGCTGAGGACCTGTGAGCCTTCGTCTTCTGACCGGTGACATGGGGAGGATGCAACAAAGGGGAATTTTAAGTGCTATACATGCTTAAGCATGCTGCGTGATATTTGAGTATAAGTATATGACAGACCTAATGAGTCAATAAGTTTAAGTACATATAAGCATGATCTATATGATCTATGGAATGAGATAAACCATGTAATCTAATAAAATAAGATGCATGGGAACTTTGGGGAAAAAGTTCATTTAAGGGGGTAGATTGAAATACCCCAAACCTAAGTATGTTAATTAAACATCAAGTTGTGATGTAATAAGGCTAAAACATGCCTTAGAAACATTGGTAGACAATCTAAACCGAAGAAAATACAAGGAAACGCCATAAGAGCAATTTAAGCAAAAACATGCTCTAAGCTTGGAGTAAATTTGATTAGCACCCAATATTATTATAAGACCTTATTAACATGCTAATGGAAATGTTAAATCAATTACCAAAGAAAACCAAGCTCAATAACAAGCTTAGACACAAATTGTGCTTTAAGGACCCTTAAAGCACATTTTTGAAAAATTGTCTTAGAAACGGGTTTTGAGTGGCTAAATGCCCATGATGATTACACCTTAATCAACATGTGTACTAATTAGTATCACATTAGGAAGTCTAAATCAATGAGAAACCAAAAATTCACAAATTTGTGCACTAATTATGAATAGTACCCAAATAGTAACAATTTAAGTAATAAACCTTCTTGTTTGGTCAAATGACCATCCCTAATTGACTAAAGGTGGCCAGTTTTGTAAGGGGGTGAGTCACCACTTAAGTTGCCAGCAATTGCTAAGAAAGAAGGGGGGGGGGGAAAGAAGAAGATACTATTTACTTTTAGCAAATATCTTACATTACTTTAGAATGCCCCTCTCCTCTCTTCATTTCATCCCTTCCCCACCGGTTTCTTCTTCTTCTTCTCTTCCAAAGAAAAACATGAAGCTCCAGCCATGGCTCCTCATCTTCATTCACTTACCAAATGCAACTCCAAGCTCCAAATCTAAAACAAATTGCATATTTGTCTTAGTTAAGTCAAGGCCTTCATTTCTATCTTCCCAAATCTCTTAAAGCTCAAGTTTGGTGCCATGGAGAAACTCCATTAAAGGGGGTAAAACCAAGTTTGAAGAGCTTTTTTGCTTCTCCATTCATTCAAGGTAGGAAAGTGAAAGAAAAATCAACTTTCCTCCCATTTTTCTTAATGTCCGAAAATTGCCTCTCATGGAGTCTTGTTTTACTCCTTGAACTAGCTTTTTTTCAATCTCCAAAGACTAGAAGAAGTCTTGCCTTGCTTCATTATCAAAGGCCATTCCAAATTTCAAAGGTAAACATCCATTTGGTGCATTAAGCAATTCTTGTAAACCTAGGAAATGATTCCTTAGGTTAAGGTGCAATATTTAGCACTCACTACATTATTTGAATGTGGATTAGAACATTGGCAAGAGAACTAAAGCCCTTGACCGATTTTCCATCAAGAAAACCAAAGGAGGAAATTTAAAGAAAAGCTTGAGAAAACAAGGTAAATGTCTTACCTCACGGTGGTATTGTTTAAGAGGGGTGGTATTTAGATAAGAGTTAAATGTATCTTAAAGCTTACATTATGTAATGGGTTATATAACCTAGGAAAAAGGATTTGAACAAGCTTGTGAACTTGTGACTAAGGAGCCAATGGAAATAAGTTACTAAGATAAGCTTAAGATGGATTTTAAGAGCATTATAACTACTATGAGATTGATGAGTGTAATTGCAGGTTGAAGGCTATTATATGTGTAACACCCCTACCGGTAATCACACCATTATCTCCTACCCCGTCTCAATTATCAACCATAATGCAGCGGAATAATAACTACAACTGGGGGTGATACAATGCCGCTAGTCACCCACGTGACTAGCAAGGCCAATCCAAATGCAAATACTACAAACAAATACAATATCGGTCTGATGGGTCTTCTACCGAGTACACTATACATAAGAAACTTCCTTTACTTAACCATACCCAACCTAAATAAAACTTCAAATCAATTACATATAGTACAACCTCAAATCCGTTCTATACCGAGTATCTACAGTTCCCAAGTTTAACAACTACCTTTCAGTCTTACAATTCCATAATACAACAATTACAATTACTTTAACAACTACCCATATCAATAACAACCCCGTCCTACTCTCAAACGGTGTCCGGCTTAGTGCTTCGGTCTCTTACAGTGATCATTCCCTTCGGGTACCTGCACACTAAAAACGTTCCCCCTAGGGGGTCAGCTTACGCTGAATATGACTTCCGCATACCCCGCATACTAGCGAGGGTACGCCGACTAATTGGTCGAGAGCATGCGGTTCATTTATTTCAAACAGCATGCAAGACAACAATACATTATATTTGTATGTCAACACAATCACAGTTCAACATTGAACACAAACACTAACACACACATCAAGAGGTTAGTTTCGTTTGTTGTATGCTTAGGCTTTGAGGGTTATACCTCACTATGCCTCAACTCATTCTACATTGTCACCCACTCACTCGGGTTACACTTACTCAAATTCTCTTACTCTCAGTCTCAAACTCAATACTCAAATTACAGCTCAAGTCTCCACTCAATACTCAATACTCAAGGTCTCAATCAATACTCCACACACAGTACTCAAGGTCTCAATCAATACCCAATGCACAAGGGCAACTCAATCAATACTCAATGCACAAAGGCAACTCAATCAATACTCAATGCACAAAGGCAACTCAATCCAACAAACACAAAGTTCACAATCACCAACCAAGGTTCGACCTCAATCAAACTTCACAATGGGTTAGCCCAATTAGCATCCGGGTTAATCGGATATTATCTCAATACTCAAGATCATCAACTCAAACAAGACCAAGTCCTCCTCAATCAATTTTCCTTCTCTGCCAATACTCAATGTTAAGTCGGTATGACCTCTGGGCAGGGATAAGGCTATCCCACCACCGGGCTCAAAGTTGGCTCACTTAACCAGGTTGCTACCCATTTAAGGGGGTTGGACCATGGAAAAGATTATAGCCAGGAATCGGTTAACAATCTCTCTTGCAACCTCATCCTCACGCGTGGCCGAAACTATATCGGGCTTCCCAATACTCCAAATTACTAAATTCCCCAATTCTCAATGTTAGAGGGTTAGATGGTTAGGAGTTAGTGAGAAGTCAACAAACAATATTCAACTTCCACAATCATACAACAATTCAATCAAGGTTACCATAACCAATCAAACCACACTTCACTTACAATCACAACCTTCCAATTCATCCACAACTCAACCAAGGCGTCACACTCTCGACTAGTGAGAAGAGCACATTAACGTCTAAGACTTCATCCACAATCAAGGAATAATACCTTACACAACACGCAACAAGATATGCATACGCCTCATCCTTATCCATTCATTTCATGAATTATACAAACTAAATGTTCAAAGCAATATAGCAAGAACAAAATAGGACAAGCACAAGTAGGTGCATTAAAATCCGATTCGTGCATTTTTCTTATTTAGGTGGTCAGATAAGCACACAAATCGGGGTAACCAGGTTAGGATATAGGGCATGAGGAAATCATACCTTTCACCGGGGTATCTTTACCGGGTGTTCTCATGTTCCTTGGCTCACACTTGTTCTTCGAGTCTTATTCTTGAACCACTAATTACATGTCAAATGGTTCAATTATTATTACGGTGTTACGGTACGTACATAAATGCTACTCCCGTACTTACCCCGTTATCCCGTTATTTCGGTTTTAACTTAGTGTACTTAGTTCCTTAACTTAATCACTCACTTCCAACACTTGTTTATACTTCTTAGGACCTTTATAAGTCACCAAACAACTCCTAAACATCATCTAAAATCAATACCATTCAATCCCCCATCATTTAACACTTTCTGCAAGATTCTGGGGGTGGTCGGGACCTGGTCCGGACCCTAGGTCCCGGACCAATACACTAACAAACTCTCGGCTACATTTTACACCCTGGTCCGGGACTTGGTCCTGGACTTAAGTCCCGGACCAATTCCTGCAATTACTCTCGGCATGTTTTAAAGGGTGGTCCGGGACTTGGTGCATATCCTAGGTCCCGGACCCTTCTAAAAACTGCTACAAGGGTGATTTTCACCCCCTAATCAACCCTTAAATCACCCTCAAACTTTCCCTAATTTTCCACAAGTTTTCTACATAATTAATCACCTCAAAACACTCCTTAAACCACCTCAAATCCTTGGTTAAACCCCCTACTCCAATTCTTGTTGAAATCCAACAATTCAAGTTCTCACATTTTGCATTTTGCACTCTTTTGCAATTCTAACTCCTTCTTGCTAGTTTTTACATCTTACCAAGCCTACCAAATCACCCAATGACCATACCAATTCATTCCTAGGTATACACCATTCTAAACCCAAGTCCGACTCTCATTTCCTAAGTCTTGCACACTAATTCATTTTCTAGTTTTTCTAATACATTCCATACTCCATTGCTACAGATTTTCACCTCTCCTCTACTAGTTCTCCAAATGCCATTTCAAGGCTACAACTACACTCAAAACAACACTACAAACACTTAGGTTCTCCAATCCACTAAGTCATCCTTAAACACTTGTTTTTTCTACCAAAATTTTGCCATAACCTCCCCATAAACCTTACATGTCCAACACCTCTTTTTCACCATTTTCAATCCTAAACTAGCACACACCCTACAAGGGTCCTACCAGCACATAGACTCAATTCAAAATTCACCAAACAACAATATTGCTCAAATCTCAAATACAATGGCACTTAGGCCCTTAAATCAACACAAGCCCACAATCATCCTCAAATCCAATCAACTACCTTAATTCACATATTTTGGGTTCATTATTAAATTTAACCCATCTCAATCTAAAGCAATTAAAACAAGTTTAAGGTAGATCTTCCCTTAATTCAATCCAATTCTCCTCTTTAATTCCTCCAATGCTCAAACTCTCATTCCTACATTCCTCTCAACTCGTTCCATTAGGGAATGGAGTTGGACTTACCAAATCTCCAATCCACATCAATCATAGAAAACACAATAATATCCCACTAATTAATTTATCTAAACCCTTAGGAATCTCAATTCAATAAAAGAGGCTTAGAGCACAAGTTAGGGTTTTACCTTTGGAGATTTTTGAGAGGGGTTCTCACCCTTGAATCAAGAAGGGGATTACTCCACCATTGGAGGGTTGAAATGGAGCTCAAAATCAAGAAGAAAACAAGGCATTACAAAGGGGTAAAAATCGGTCACCAAAGGAGGGAGAACCAAAATGAGTTTTTCAATGAAATTTTTACCTTGTTTAAAGAGGGGACTCCAAGCTACAAGATGATGTGCTTTTCTCTTCAAACGGGGAAAAACCCATGGAGGTCAAGTTCTCTTTTGGAATTTCGAAAAAGAGGAAGATAGAGGTGATGAGAGGAGTTCAAATATGTGATTATTTTTTGCATTTGGAGCTTGGAGTTGACTAGAGCAAGGAAGAGAATGAAGGGAAGCCATGGAAGGAGGGGGAGAACTCCAAAATCGGCAGCAACCAGAGAGGAGGAGGAGAGGAGAAATCGCAAGGAAGAGGAAGGAGAGGAAAGAGAAGAGGAAAAAGGAAATAAAGGAAGAGAGAGAGGGAAAAGGGGTACTTGTACCCTTTTTGCTTTTTGCTCTTTGACTTATTTAATTAGCTAACTAGTCATGTGTGAGGGGCTGTATACATTAATAAAACCGGCCCACTATTATAATACAAGCTGGAGCGTTTTTCGTCCTTTACAGAAAACGCTCGTTTATTTACCCGGTTTAGCAGTATTCACTAACCGGGCCCGTTTTCCAGAATTTTCTCGGTTCTTTAATTTTAATGCCTATTAAGTGCCCATTAATGTTTATTTATAGTTATTTAATGAACTATAATTTTACGGTTCGCTTGACCACTTAAAGTCCCGTTTTCAGGTTTCTTGAAAAACGTGCACTTAAGCTTTATTAGCGTTTTAATTCGTTATTTGGATCCGTTTCTTCGGGGCGGGGTGTTCCCATATATATTTAGGCATTATTAAGCCTTTAAATTCATATCACACCCTAACCGAGGTCTCATACCTCCTATGGTTATTTAACACTTATTTAGCGTTTTTTCGCTTTAAGCATTTTCTTCATTTTCTTTGGGTTTATTTTCCCTCATCAATATTACTTAAGCATTATTAGGCTCTTAAATACGGATTAGAATAATCTTAATCACTATATTTAGTTCGGGGTATTTCAATCTACCCCCTTAAGAACTTTGTCCTCAAAGTGGCTCAAAGTTATAGGATTACGATACTTGTTCATCACATATGCCTAATACAAAAGTCCTACATTTCGTCCTCCTTACACAATCCCCAAATCCATTACTCAAGTCTATACAACCTTCCTACCAATGTACAAATTCACTCCAATCCGCATTGCATCCAACAAACTGGTTTCCAATTACAAAATTTGAACATATATACAACGCAAAGCTATCCCCAAAACAATGCAATACACATTACAATCCCGCAGGCACTCCAGTCATATAGACACAGGACTCATCTATGTCCTGCTGCCCTTGGAATAATACAATATACTACACTACCACCGTTCTCCGGCATAAACTTCCCACAAGTTCTCAATCCCCAGTCTAAGGGCAAATCCTTCACAACTACTAATTAGAAGTCTTTCTAAGACACACAACTCCAAATTTCAATTTGTATTCCTTACTTCTATCCTATGTGTGATTCTTGTGACCACTTGAGGGGAGCTTCAAGAATCATTCGACCCTGATGTGATCAGCATCAGTGTTGAACTATCTTTCCACCCGAATTTGTGTTCGGTTTCCCTTGATCTGATCAGGATCAAGTTCGACTTCCCACATCCGTTTCAAACAATCCAAATCATTGATTATGTCCATTTTCTATCTTCATAATCTTTCTAGTCATACTCATACAACCATACATTCACCAATTCCTAAAATTCATTTATTCATTACTACTCATACCATCAACTGTTGCTCCATTAGCCTTATCATCAATTGTTACTTAATTACTTCCAACTACTTACCTAAGAAGTTCAAAGTTAGTCTCCAATTAGTTTTCCAAGACCCAAATTGTTCACAAATACAATCAATTTCTATCCTCAATCATTTACAAGAAAATCAAATCAACTCAAGTCACCTAGGGGATTCAATTCCCACTAGGCTCAACACCAGTTTCATACCAATTTATACTCATCAATCTCCTCGAACATACTCATTTCCCAAATCATTACCAATCGGGGTTCTCATCCCCATGGAGTTTCTCTACTCCATTCACCTCAAATCTCTAACAATCAATACCCCTTTCCACTTCAAATCTCATAATCAACCTTAGTTATTATGAATGGATGCATATGTTAATGTAACATAAGTACCAATCATCACAACAAATTCTCTTGCGCTATGTGCATTGTAGTTTACACACCATCACGTAAAACATACATTTCGCGGTTTTCGCCCTACCCCCCTTAAAAAGGGATTACGCCCATGTAATCTACTATGTGTCAACATCGGACATAGGACGAAGGCTTTCAGTCATCATGGAGTGGTTCAACTTCCATGCGGTCTATTATACAATGCATTCTGGTCAAAGGGTCTTAACCATATTGTTGGTTAGTCCCTGCACCAAGAACTTCCATCGGAGTTTATTTAACCCTTTACCGGCTTCGGTTCTAGCCTTTAAGGCTTCAAGGCGTTGATAATTAGCCATTTATTCATTCGGTGTACTAAACCTTAGAATTTGGGCCCACTAGCTTCTGCTGTGCGACCCTGATAACTTAGGGTTTATTTACCCTACTCGTTATGTTTAATGTGTTATACATCACCCCTTTTATCCCTTTTTATCTTGGGAATAAGGTTTATTAATCAAGCGTGGTACTCTTTTATCGCACGCGAACTCAATGAGTTATAGGTTTTCTATCTAGCTCTTTGAAATCTATGTACATACTATTGTATATTTTCGTGGTTATTCACTTGATTGCTCCGACTTATTGTCGGTTGAGGTTAAGCCACTACTTAGTTGTAGTGCTTCCTCTGTTGTCAGTTGCTTCTGAATTATGACTTGCATTTTCTATGCTTCGGTCCTTATGACTTCGTACGTTTCCTTCTACCTTTTACCACAACTGTTATCTTCCCAACTTCCTAGCTATCCCACTCGATCATTACTGCACAAGTGCAATACCAAAACACTCAGTCCTACAGAGTGTAGAGGCGTAAACTCCTGGGCAGTAACTCTCTTGTGAGATTAGCAATAGGAATTAATATTGTTTCCTTGTTACTTGGTCTGTCTACCATCTTTATTGATCAACTCCATAACATTGTGACTTATTCTCATATATTGGTCGCTTGCTGCGCACCATGTTCGTATTTATTTACGACATCGGTTTTCATGGCATCCGCTATTACCTTAGCTTCTGCTCATGTATCTCTACCATTTACACAATGGTTCACCATTTATTTGGTTGGTTATAGCATATGACATTCTTCCATATTTCTGGGCTCCTTGAGTGTTATTTTCTTATACTACACGTTTCCCACCTACTGTGTTTCTTCTGAACTGGTTACTCCTTGGTTGTCAACAATTGCTATAATAGCTTATTTCCACATTGCTTGGCAATACTGGTATGCTCAAAATTCACTACATTAGTAGTTCCGAAAGAGATATATTTCCAAACATTCCCTGATAGTATTCCCTCCTTTAGGGTCTATGTGTTCACCGCTCTTGCGGTCTCACATTAACAAGGGGTGTCCCTGCTCATTGGTTATTAAACAATTTTACTGGTGCCGTTCTTGGCAACTCCCGTAGGGTCCATAACCGGTTTTGCAACCGTTGGATCTATGTATAGTAGTGGTTTCATGGCATACTAGCCCCATTGCTTAGAGCTCTACTCATTATAGGTGGCTCATATATATATGCATTATTCCGTATGCCGTCAAGTGGCTTGGAGGTACTACCGGGATCCATGGTAAGGTCATCGCATCACGCTTCCATTTCTTGGAGGTCCTTTAAGTATTTTGGTATTGATCGGTACCATTTAATTATTTAGGGTATCCCCTAGTAAGTAGGATCCCCTCGGTGTTCTAACCGAGTGTTCGTTGTAATTCTTGTGCTCTTATCACGACACTTAATTCGGCACTCTTTAAGGATTGCTCCTGGGTGTTATCATGTTATGCCATTACCTTTGGATAACATTTTAGTATGTTCTGTCTTCTCCGCATTGCGGTTCTGGATTCCAAGTTGTCTCGTTTAGGGTTATGCGTCTCCCATTCTTGGGGTAGACTACAATACTTTTCTTATGGTTTTAACCGTGTTGGTATTTCCTTCGGTGGTGAACGGTATCCTCCGGTACCTTAGATGATCACTCTGGGTATTTCACTTTGTTCTTTGAACATTTGTGTGTTCATGATAGGCATTTGCCTTGCTGTGTTTAGACCGGGTATCCATTCCGGCTATTTCATGCTTTTGTTTCAAATTCTTGAGACATATCCAACGTCCTTGATCAATTACTAGTGCTTCTCGCACTTTTTAACTCTTAATCGTCCTCTTGAGTAAGTTCTTGACTCCTTTAGCTTGTAAGCTAATCTGAGTTCCTTCGATGGTTCGAGGTATCCAACTGTTCGGGTTTGAATTCACTTATGGTCCGTAGAACGGAGCTAACTACTTTCCGTGTTTCGTACACTACATGTATACATACATGGGGTACCTTATTGGTACGTTACCACTTACCTGACTAACTCACAATGGTCTGTCAGGCCCACAAGCTCCTTCGGAGTGCGGTCGTCCCACATCCCGTATTTGGGTACACTCGTAGAGTTCGTCACACGCCTAGGTGAAGTATTCTATTGTCAACTCCTCTTGTATCCTTCTATGATACTTACCGTGATTCTTCTGGTTTGGTTTTAAAAAAACTGAGGTTTAAAAGAAAAGGGTTGTGGTTTTTTTTAAAAGGAAATTTTCGGGCTTCGAAATAAAAATCTTGGGTTTGAAAGAAGATCTTCATGGCGTTGCCATGCTTGGGGTCTTTGACCAAGTACAGCTTCCTGCTGACTGGTATGGTCATTAATGTAATGGTCGGGCCGTTAGGCCTCTCCAAGGTTGATTCTTCAAGTTCTTAGGATTGGCGATCATATGATTGCTTCCATCTCCATAGTGGTACTTAGTAAGTACTTGTTAGTCATTTAACGTCCTCCAACTTGTCTTGTTGTTGCTGCACTTGCCTTGGCAAGTGCGCGGGTACGTCGGTTTTTAGGTTACCTTACACCGGTTGCGGTATTGTTTTCCATCCATACTTGGTGGTTTTATTGGCACTTCCATCCATTTTTGATCTTAGTGATCAATTCCTGAGTAGCTTCTCAGTGTTCTTGACAAGGTCATTGTTAATTCGAGTGCTTCCCGATCCTTGTGGTACTCCATGTACCTTGCTTCGTTGCTTGTTCTCACACCTTTATGGTGGTTACCAAGGTTTAGCTAATCCTTAGGAACTACGTGGTTGTCCTGTTAGTGTAAGCATAATGATTACTCCCATAGTTGTCCAAACTATGTTATTGGGTATTACCGTCCTTTGGCGTTGTAGGTTTGGAGTTTATCCAACCTTGACTAATCCCTTAGTCGGTTTGTTTACCGTTGACGATATTGTCACGCATTATAGTCCGTAGACTCTCTTATCTCAGTTCTGTTACTCTGCTTTTCTGCTCATTGTGTAGCTATGCTTCCCTTCTTGTTGGCTGCGCATGGTTCTCGCGACTGCAAAGCACGTCGCCCCATGGTGCCGCAAATTTAGTTATCCTCTGGTTAGGATCTTCAATCAACTGCCGTTGAGTGCGGTTATTGTCGTTCAAACGGGAACCGTCTTCGGGATTTCCAACTCTTGGAATCTACCGTATGACAGGTTCTTTCTCTTTACAAAGTTTATCCTACAACTGCCAGATCAGGTTTTCCCGAGTATGAGAGGTCTTTCCATCTCTCTGGCGTTCTTTTCCCCAACTTATAATAGGGGTTGCGGAGGGCGGGATTGGTTATGTAGGTATCCAGATCACACTGGAAGTTCCTAACTAGCGTACCTCACACGCTAACACTCAACCCTTAGCCCTAAGTCTCTAATTCCTAACTCGGTATTTTCCTAAACTCGGTATTCAGACCATCAGAGCGATACTTCGCTCTGATACCACTTTTTGCTTTTTGCTCGTTGACTTATTTAATTAGCTAACTAGTCATGTGTGAGGGGCTGTCTACATTAATAAAACCGGCCCACTATTATAATACAAGCTAGAGCGTTTTTCGTCCTTTACAGAAAACGCTCGTTTATTTACCCGGTTTAGCAGTATTCACTAACCGGGCCCGTTTTCCAGAATTTTCTCGTTTCTTTAATTTTAATGGCTATTAAGTGCCCATTAATGTTTATTTATAGTTATTTAATGAACTATAATTTTTACGGGTTCGCTTGACCACTTAAAGTCCTGTTTTCAGGTTTTCTTGAAAAACGTGCGCTTAAGCTTTATTAGCGTTTTTAATTTGTTATTTAGATCCGTTTTCTTGGGGATTGTTCCCATATATTATTTAGGCATTATTAAGCCTTTTAAATTCATATCATACCCTAACCGAGGTCTCATACCTCCTATGGTTATTTAACACTTATTTAGCGTTTTTTCGCTTTTTAAGCATTTCTTCATTTCTTTTGGGTTTATTTTTCCTCATCAATATTACTTAAGCATTATTAGGCTCTTAAATACGGATTAGAATAATCTTAATCACTATATTTAAGTTCAGGGTATTTCAATATGTGGGAAATTCAGTGTTTAAATTCATGTCATTTAAGGGCCTAAGAGCCATGTTATTTAAGAGCCTTAGTGCTATGAAATTTAAGATTATTGCACTATATTGAGTTGGTTGTGAATGGTTTGGATCTGGTGAGAAATATCATAAGGAAAGGATTTAATATGTGTGTGTTGATTAGAGGAGAAAAACTATGCAAATGGGCATGATAATATACTAGAGGAGTTGTGGCGAAATTTGAGTAGAAAACAAAGTGTTTTAGTGGTTGTTGTGAATTTAAGCGACCAAGGATTTGCTAGGAATCATTAAAAGAAATTCGAGGGGAAATAAGTTAACAACGGTGTTCTTGAGGATTAGAATGACCTAGAGTTGTCCAAGAGGAATTTAAGGTTAGGAGGGTGTATCAAACACACCAAAATCATGGTATGAGGAATGTTGAAACTTGTGCAAAAATCTGTAGGAAATGATGTATAATACCCAATGATGATTTAGGCAAGATCTAGTTTGTTTAACCTTTATGGTATTGAGTGGATTTGAGTGATGGGATGAAAGTTGTCTAAGAAGGGTATAGCATGGTAAAGGTAAATGAAGAACAATGTTAAGGTGTTAAAAGGATGGCGAGAAATGTAGAGGTAGGTACAAGTTTAGTAATGATGAGTAGTAAGTGTAAAGGAGAGGAAATTATGCATGGAGATGCAATATAGCTTTGGGAACTTTGAGAAGTATGAGTAAAGGAAATGGGTATGCATAATGGTGCTTGAGGAGTAGTTAACAGGGTTATGAAGAAACATTTTGGATAGTTGAAGTCTTAGGCAAACATTACAAGTTGGGAGAGTAAGGGGTTAATGCTGAGTGTTAAGGATTTAGAGAGAATTTGAGTAAATGGTTAAGGAGTTTGATTGTGAGTGGATTAAGAGGTTTGGAGGATGGTTTAAGAGGATATTAAGTGCCTAAATGGTATTATAACATATTGAGGAACTTGTGGAAGGGTTTGGTGTTGATTGAGCATTTAAGGAGAATTTTCTACATTGGACCAACCCAGGGTACCGACCCTGTCTGGGTCGGTTGGACTGTAAATGTTAGCCGAGATAGTTTCTGGAATGGACTGACCTAGAGGGTCTTGGGTCGGTCGGGATGAGCTTGGGTCGGTCGGGCAAAATTTAGAAGACCCAAATGTTTTTGGAATGGACCGACCCAGGGGGTTGGGTCGGTCGGCCCTTATATATATATATATATATATAAAAAAACTAAGTCTTAAGAATCTTGAGAGGTATTTGTAGTAAGCCATTAAGAGGGTAATGATGATTAGAAAGATAAGCATATAAGAACTTAAGGGGTTAAGTTAAGAAAATGGTTTTAAGTGTTTAAGGTTAAGTTTATAAGGACTTAGTGGTTATTAGTTGGGGATTGTTAGTGGCTAAGCAAGTTAGGTTGCTTGAAAGTAATTAACAACCTAAACTGAATGAATATTTTAGGACTTGAGTATTTGGACTCCGGAGGAGTGTAAGCAACCGAACAACCGAAGGTGTACGGTATGGTTTTCTTGTAGCCTGCTTGCTAACGAGGTATCCCTCGGCTTGTGTGCTAATTGTTTATGTGTTCCGGTTAAACAAGATAAAGCATGCAACCGGTTTATTGTATTGTTTTGTATTGTTTGAACTAACACAACTTACCTTAAGAACTTACTAACAATGTTTAGTAAAGAATTGTGTGAGAATAAGGAACACTCCCTAACATTGGTTTATTAGTAACCGAAAAAGGTTAACTAACAAACATTGACTTTGAGACTTCCACTGACTGGAACATGGGGGGAGTAAGGAATCCGGAATGGTACCGGCGCATGTGTATTGGAGGAGGTCGGTATCCTTATCAGATCCTGACTTCCAAATATGACTTGTCTTCGGACTCATCGTCTAGAGTCGACATAAAGACTCGATCACCTCGATTTCTGTTCGAGGTGGGAGGCATTACTGAGATGGTGTGGTGGGACCTACCTAAATCCCAACTAATTCTAAGAAATATTGTTTATGTAAACCAATGGAGCTGATAACTCATTGGTTAGGGTTACTTTTGACATGACAAGATAAACAATGAATTAAGGAGCAACCCTTCTAATTAAAGAACGGTTGTTATACCCAAAATTTTGACCCCCTGGTTAAGGTCTACGAGGTTGTGAGAGCCATCTCCATCAAACAGTAAGAGACTCCGGCCCGATCGGCGTGTTCCAGGGCCTGAGGAGCAGTTTCGTCATTGTTAGGGGCGTTTTCGTAATTTTTAAGGCTTCTGAGTTCTCCTATAGGCTTTCTCTCTCCCCAAAGGGTGCCCAAATCAGCTCGAAATGCCTTGATATTTTAACCCATGATAGAGGATGACATTTTAAGCATAATGGCGTTGGAATTTTGATTTTTCGAATTTCCAATAATTTTCTAGTAATTTCTGACTGAATCTGACAAGAAATTCAATTTAAAAATGCTCCAGCATTTAAAAATTCGTTTCCACCTCAGAAAATTCATAATATCCATTCTTGACATGTGGTTAAAATTTCATAGCAAAATTCTTTTGGGAAGTTACTTAGTTAAAATATCGAAAAATCTTACTTTTACTAGATTTTCTTTATCTTTAAGAAAGTCTATATAAAGGGATAGGTTTTTGGATAAAAGGAGAACCTCACATACTGAAGAACCCTAGAGAGTCAGAAAACACAGCCTCCTCTCTCTCTCTCACGTTTTCCAACACCCCGGCCACCCAAATCATACTGAAAATCCCCCGAAATCACCATCTAAACACGTTTTCCAATCCCCAAAGCACCAATAGTCATCAAAACCCCACAAAAACACCACCAAAACGTGAAGAACAGCAAGAACAACCAACAACCAGAAGCTTGGTTCGAAGTCCTTTCGGGTCTGCCATCAACGACACTCGACGAATCCTGGTGTGAAGAAACGTTGTGAATCCGAAGGTAAACAGGTAGAAACTCAGCTTCCCTAATTCTCCACGGTATTATCTGTCTTGCCTCGAAATTTGAGCTCAAACTAACCTTCGTGGGCTTCTGTATTGCTGTTTGTTTAAGCCTCTGTCAGATAACTTGTTTGCTAAGTTTCGTGCTTAATTCGAATTCAAATTGAAAACTTTCAATCACTAACGTCTTGTACATCTTTCAGGCTACACACCCATAAAATTTGAGCTCAAAACACCCTCGGGAACCTTCTGAAAACCCCTGTCCGTGGGTGGTCCTGACCTCGGACCTATGGTCCGGGACCTCGGACGCGTTGTCCGAGACCACGGACACCCACGGACGGCGGCGGGATTTTAAAAATTCAAAATTTAGGTTTTCTAATGATGTCCGGGCCACGGACAGCCTGTCCGTGGCCCCGGACTTTGTAAATTTTCGTTTTCCTTTAATTTCGACTTTTCTGTATATTTAGGTTAACTGGGGTCCGTGGTCTCGGACGTTTGGTCCGTGGCTACGGACGTAAGCAAAATTTGACCTAATTCTGCCTCCGAAACCCTAGTTTAGGTAGCTTTTAATTTCACTTTAATTTTCTGTCAAAAAATGCTAAAAACACAAAAAAACAGAAGCTTGCGCACTTAGGTTAAAACGACTCGTAATAAGCCGTAAATAAACTAAGTAGAGGAAAAACGACCTAGGAAGGGTAATGAAAGTAATTGAACCCTAATTAAGTCGAATATCAAGCCCCCGAACCCGAACTCTCCTTTCCTAATTTGATCTAGGTTAAAATTAGGTGGCGACTCATAATAGGTTCCAGTGAGCTAGCTTAGGTTTTAATAATTATTGTTATATGACATAGTTATTAATCTTAGGCTATAAGTGGACCTAAAACCCATCGGATCCTAATCAACTTTAATCACATAGGATAGGGTTTAAAATCGAGGCTCACAGACTGGCGACTCTGCTGGGGACAAGATTCTTAATATTAGCTTGTTTAATTATAAGAAAGAGGGCTTAACTTGAAAATGTTTATTTATGGCTTTTATTACATTGTTTGTTTATCTTTGTGCGCACTTTAATTCCTGCACATTTGCATCATATGAGAGCGAGGGTCCACGCAAACCGATTTCACCATGGGACCCGTTGAGGGTCCCCTGTCAGGACTCACACCTTTTAGGTGATGTGAATAACGGGGGAAAAGAGGAGGGTGTCGTCTAACCACACCCCCTTAATACCTGGGCCTTAGCCCCTAAGCGTTTTCCTGGCAGTACCCTTACCAAGCCCAATGTTTGGTCATTCAAAGACCCGACCATAGACGCACACCTTCAGGTGATGTGAAAAAGTGGGGAAGCCCAAAGAGAATAGCGTGCAAACCCTATTCCTTTGTGGTGACCTGGGCCCATGCCCCAAGCACCTCTCCGGATCGATCCTTACCCGGTTTTGATTTAAACGTCTAGTGAGGACATGTTGAATTTGTATGGGCTTTGTTCGCTTGTATGATCGGCCCACTACCCAGCCTAGAGATTGATAGGAACCTCTCCTACATCAACTCAGCCCAACCCGAATTGGCAGCTCTATTTGTTTGCGGCCCAGAGGCCCTGTTTGGTTTAACATGTGAGTCGTTCGGGTTTCGGCCCAAAAGCCTAGACTTAGGTGATTTCTCTCCTGGCCCAATTTGAATTATCCAATTAGTCCTAGGCCCATAAAGAAGAAATCCACCTGAAATAACTCACAAGTCCTGAAAATAAAAAAACTTTTTCGGCTTAGCAACCATCTTCTCCGGCCCGATGAAAGTTAGGCCCATTTGTGATTTAGGGAGCATTCTGGCTCATGTGCTTTACTTCAGGCCCAAACACATTCTGGCCTAAGGGCCCACTCTAGTCCAGGTAGACTTCTTATCATGACCCTAACCCAAAACCCTAGATCTAGGTGTCATCTTTTAGGCCCAACCAAAATCACTCGGCCCAAATTCAGCTCACATATTGAGCAGTCATTCTGGCCCAAGTACCACACTCATGACTAATTTCATCCAGGCCCATAGACCAATTCATAGTTTTGGCCCATGAGCTTCGCTCTCAATCCAGAATTTCGGCCCATAAAACATTTGAATCCAAGATAGTTTGCATAATTCATTCATTCCAGTTTCCGGCTTCAAGGCCCAACAAGAACATCAAACGAATCTTAGACTTCAAGGCTTATCTCTCGGCCCAGTGGCCCATTCACAGTCCATGTAATTTCCTTCGGCTTGTTTGCTCAGTTTCTGGATTAAGGGATTCAGGCCTACCTGTCCGTTCTAGTCTAGGAATCACTATAACTTGTGCACTTCACTCTCAGTTTGGAGAAGACTCAGGCCCAGTTACTTCCTACATAACCCATAGGCATTCCTAGTTCAAACATTTACAGGGCCACTCGAAGTTTTGGAGGGAAGACAATCACGGTCATATCAATGGCGTCCCGACGGCCCAAAGCTCGAGTCTTCAGTATTTGGCATCAGACACCCAACATCACTATTTTAGAGTTTTCTCGATTTGGGAATATATCACCACCTTGTCGGCTTCCACCACTTGTCACCCTCTCAATAGAAAGTTTCACCGTACACGTAACAGAATCCCACTACCATGTTTGACTTTCATCACACATCACTCCACCAAAACAGCAAGACTTCATTCACCACGTACCACCACACATACAGCCACCTCCAACGGATAACTTGGGTATTCAAAAGGCTTGTCAAAAAAACCCCAAACAATACTGGGGGCAATATGAGTTAAGGAATAAATGTCTATTTCTTTGTTTAAATGTGCAAACAAGTCTCTGAGTGAACGTTTCGCGAGAGTGCCTTGAGCGGTAAAACCAAGAGTGAAAGAGTGTGTCATTTTCACACGACTCCAGAGAGAACACACTCAAAGGTAAGGTAAACGGCATGACTCCGATCGAAGGAGTATTTTGTAAATTTACGCCTAAACCTATGAAAAGTAACAAAGAACGGATACACAACTATTAGGGATGACGAAGCACTAGGTACAGCACCACACAGCCAAAAAGCTTGTGAACCCTGACATTACACCTAGGCACCCCCGCTGAGCTTTTCATATATGACCTCTTTTACAACACTACAAGCGCCACAAACAAGTCAGCCATGAGAATTACCGACCCGGTGACCAAGGAAGCAAGGAGCCCGATTTCCGAACAACAACTTCAAAGAAGCAAAACTGCTACCAGTGTGACGAAACGATCCGCAAATGGTCCCAAAGTGACACAGGATCCAAATGAGCTAACATCAAAAACAGCTCTCAGAGTTCAAAGCCGGGAAACACAGAACCCCGAAGGAAAGGAGATTCAAAGAAAGGCAAACCTGAAAAGCCTCGAAGAAATCCAAAATCGGAAAAAAGAGAGAAGGTGCAAGGAACAATCCAAAAGTTCCAAGTTCCAAGTTCACAAGCGAAATCATCACGAAGTAGCCAACGACTCAAGCAAAGAAGACAAGTCCGGAAGACAGTGCAAGTTGCAGCTTTGGTCACCCTTAAGCTCCACATATCCTAAACATTCTCCATTGTCCTTCATCACACCCCATAGCCACGTTATAAGCTTAAAAGACTTCTGACCTAGTAGTTGTGTATCTAATCACGTGAAAGTAACAGGTTGAACGCGTAAATCTAACAAATGTCAAATTCAATGGTCGAGATGTCTTGTCCAAAAGGAGAGCATGAGTGCGAGCATTAAACACTTTGAGTGTAGGATAGAAAGCACCACATCAAGATAAACCTTGACCTTGTGAGAATGAGACTTGTTTTGCGCAATTAATCAAAGAAAATACTGGGGGCAATCGATCGTTCCGATCGATTGCCAAAAGTCCTAAAGAACTCAGATTGCCTTAAGGAAAAATACTGGGGGCAATTGTTGGTCCCAAACAATTGCAACAAAGACACCGATTGAGGCCCAAAGCCAGAAACCCAAAGGATTCAAACCCTTCTCATACCACTCAGGCCCGTCCTAAGCCCTACCTTCACACTCAAACATCCGCAGGCCCGTCCTAAGCCCTACCTCCACACTCAAACATCCACAGGCCCGTCCTAAGCCCTACCTTCACACTCAAACATCCGCAGGCCGTCCCAAGCCCTACCTTCACACTCAAACACCCGCAGGCCCGCCTTGAGCCTTACCTTCACTCAGGCCCATCTTGAGCCCTACCTTCTCTAGGTTCGACATAAACCCTAATCCTTCTACATCCTTTTGGACCCACCATACACTCGGCTCACTTTCACTTAGATCCAACCTTCAGGCTCGTCATAAGACCTAGTTGCATTCCTTAGGCTCGTCATATGACCTAGTTGCATTCCTTAGGCTCGTCTTAAGACCTAGATCCCACCTTTAGGCTCGTCATAAGACCTAGTGGTTCTTTAGGCTCGTCTAAGACCTAGATCCCACCTTTAGGCTCGTCATAAGACCTACAAACCATCCTTTAGGCTCGTCATAAGACCTAGTTGCATTCCCTTAGGCTCGTCATAAGACCTAGAACCATCCTTTAGGCTCGTCATAAGACCTAGATCCAACCTTTAGGCTCGTCATAAGACCTAGACTCCCTTTAGGCTCGTCATAAGACCTAGTTGCATTCCCTTAGGCTCGTCATAAGACCTAGAACCATCCTTTAGGCTCGTCATAAGACCTAGATCCAACCTTTAGGCTCGTCATAAGACCTAGAACCTCCCTTTAGGCTCGTCATAAGACCTAGTTGCATTCCCTTAGGCTCGTAGTAGACCTAGCATTACCTTTTAGCTTACCCACTCTCATTAAACACATTGCATTCATCTCATTCATATGGGCTCGTCATAAGACCTAGCTGCATTACCCAGGCGCGTCACAAGACCTGGCGACAGAAAGTTGGCGAGTGATGGCAATAAATCCTCCTTTTGCGATGTCAACTTATTTTTGGGATCAACGAATGGTGGGCAAAGGCAATAAGTCCCCAGGGTTTTTACCAGGAGTTATCCCTGCACACCGGCTTGGGGGGGCGATGGCAATAAGTCCACATTGGGTCCAGCCAGGAGCATCGGCACGGGTTTCGTCCCTCAGAAGCATCCGAGCATCATCAGCATCATCAGCATCATCAGCATCATCAGCATCATCAACACCATCGGCATTATCATCAGCATCAGCATCATTTGCATCATTAGCATTTCAGCATTCTTGCATTTGCATCCAGTTTCACATTCTAGGTAGTCAACACCTTAGAATAGCTTGACATCATTTTCATCACTTTAGGTGGTCAGCGCCTTAGAATAGCTCGACAGCATATCATCATTTCAGGTAGTCAACGCCTTAGAATAGCTTGACATCATTTTCATCACTTTAGGTAGTCAGCGCCTTAGAATAGCTCGACAGCATATCATCATTTAGGTAGTCAACGCCTTAGAATAGCTTGACATCGTATCATCCTTATAGGTAGTCGGCACCTTAGAATAGTCTGAATTACCTCATTATTACCTTTAGGTAGTCAGCGCCTTAGAAAAGCTCGACAATGCTTTGTAGCTTAGGTAGTCAGCGCCTCCGAATTGCTGGGCATCGTTAACCCGGTTTCACACAACGTGGAGGATTCTGTGGAGTCCAAAATTTTGGGGCACACCACTCAAGCATCAACCAGACTTTTCACATTCGTTACAAAGTCCAGTTGACGGGGGGCAATCTGTTATACCCAAAATTTTGACCCCTGGTTAAGGTCTACGAGGTTGTGAGAGCCATCTCCATCAAACAGTAAGAGACTCCGGCCCGATCGGCGTTTCCAGGGCCTGAGGAGCAGTTTCGTCATTGTCAGGGCGTTTTCGTAATTTTTAAGGCTTCTGAGTTCTCCTATAGGCTTTCTCTCTCCTCCAAAGGGTGCCCAAATCAGCTCGAAATGCCTTGATATTTTAACCCATGATAGAGGATGACATTTTAAGCATAATGGCGTTGGAATTTTGATTTTTCGAATTCCAATAATTTTCTAGTAATTTCTGACTGAATCTGACAAGAAATTCAATTTAAAAATGCTCCAGCATTTAAAAAATTCGTTTCCACCTCAGAAAATTCATAATATCCATTCTTGACATGTGGTTAAAATTTCATAGCAAAATTCTTTTGGGAAGTTACTTAGTTAAAATATCGAAAAATCTTACTTTACTAGATTTTCTTTATCTTAAGAAAGTCTATATAAAGGGATAGGTTTTTGGATAAAAGGAGAACCTCACATACTGAAGAACCCCAGAGAGTCAGAAAACACAGCCTCCTCTCTCTCTCTCACGTTTCCAACACCCGGCCACCCAAATCATACTGAAAATCCCCCGAAATCACCATCTAAACACGTTTTCCAATCCCCAAAGCACCAATAGTCATCAAAACCCCACAAAAACACCACCAAAACGTGGAAGAACAGCAAGAACAACCAACAACCAGAAGCTTGGTTCGAAATCCTTTCGGGTCTACCATCAACGAAGCACTCGACGAATCCCGGTGTGAAGAAACGTTGTGAATCCGAAGGTAAAACAGGTAGAAACTCAGCTTCCCTAATTCTCCACGGTATTATCTGTCTTGCCTCGAAATTTGAGCTCACACTAACCTTCGTGGGTTTCTGTATTGCTGTTGTTTAAGCCTCTGTCAGATAACTGTTTGCTAAGTTTCGTGCTTAATTCGAATTCAAATTGAAAACTTTCAATCACTAACGTCTTGTACATCTTTCAGGCTACACACCCATAAAATTTGAGCTCAAAACACCCTCGGGAACCTTCTGAAAACCCCTGTCCGTGGGTGGTCCGTGACCTCGGACCTATGGTCCGGGACCTCGGACGCGTTGTCCGAGACCACGACACCCACGGACGCGCGGATTTTAAAATTCAAAATTATGTTTTTCTAATGATGTCCGGGCCCACGGACAGCCTGTCCGTGCCCCGGCTTTGCAAATTTTCGTTTCCTTTAATTTCGACTTTTCTGTATATTTAGGTTACTGGGTCCGTGGTCTCGTGACGTTGGTCTGTGGCTACGGACTAAGCAAAATTTGACCTAATTCTGCCTCCGAAACCCTAGTTTAGGTAGCTTTAATTTCACTTTAATTTTCTGTCAAAAAATGCTAAAACACAAAAAAACAAAGCTTGCGCACTTAGGTTAAAACGACTCGTAATAAGCTGTAAATAAACTAAGTAGAGGAAAAACGACCTAGGAAGGGTAATGAAAGTAATTGAACCCTAATTAAGTCGAATATCAAGCCCCCGAACCCAAACTCTCCTTTCCTAATTGATCTAGGTTAAAATTAGGTGGCGACTCATAATAGGTTCCAGTGAGCTAGCTTATTTTAATATTTTGTTATATGACATAGTTATCAATCTTAGGCTTAAGACCTAAACCCCATCGAGCCTATCACTTCACATAGGATGGGTTAATCGTGGGCACACGGTTGTCTTATTTAAGATAAGATTTGAGATAAGATTTGAGTTAAGAGTTGAGATAAGACTTGAGATGACATAAGACTTGGACTGAGAATAAGAAAACCATAACCTAAGGAGTTAAAGATTAACTCACTTACTTAAGGAACACTTTTAAGTCGTTCATTGTGTTTGAACTATAATTGTACATATGTGTTGTGGTGTTTATTGCACTTCTTATTTATGTTGTGTATTTAATCAACCGCATGCTATCGACAAGTAGTTGTCGTAGCCCCGTTAGCTTGAGGGCTATAAGGGAATCGTACCAGCAAAGGTGCTGACCTCCTCAGGGGCAACTGTTTAAATTTTGCAGATGAACGACAGAAGACGACCGTCTTGAGAGTAGGATAGGGTAGATGTACTTCGGGTTGTTTTCCTTTTGTTATACGAGTTGTGCATGTACACTCGTTTAGTAAATGGTGTGAGATATAGTATGATGTATTAGGATATGAGATACTGGTATTAAGAATATGTATTTGGTTAAGACTTGGTTTACATTAATGTTCGGTATATTCAGGTCCATCAGACCGTAGCTAGATCTTGGAGTATTTAGTATGCCTAGTTAGTCATGTGGGTGACTAACGGTGGTAACACCAACTGGTGTAAGAATTCCGCTGCAATGTTGATATATGTAAATGGAGGCTTATGAGTTATTGTCAGTTTATGAGTTGGGGTGTTACAATTCTAGAAAATTTGTATTTGATAGTACAATATTTTCAGATTTAGGCTATAGGCTGCTTGATTTCTTGTTTGGGTCAACGTGCCAGTTTCGGGTTCGTGTCAAACATTTGGGTTCAAGTTGAGGATATGTGATCCGCTCTAGGTTCAGGTTGACAAATCTTAACCACTCCAGGTTTGGGTTGGATTCTGGTTGACACAATATTCAAGCAGGTCAGGTTTAGGTTGAGGTTAACTCTCAAAACCTAAAATTGACAACCATAACAGCTGGTGTCAAGGAAGACCATACTTTGCAATCAAGTAGGGTAATGATAAAATTTAACTGTTGAGAAAAAGAAGTAATATATTTTAAGCTCACTAATGTCATATATTTTAAAATATGATATTATGAGATACTTATAAAAATTGTCATTATGGAGTAAAAGTGTTATAATGATGATCATATTTAAAATTTTCATATTAGTTGTTGGTACAATAGACTTAAGCATTTACTAACAAGGTATCTTAACTGTGGTAACCTTTAGCGATTCAAATCATGAACCTCTTAGGTTAAGTGGTAACATGACTGAGACGGACTTTTTGTTTGCCCTAATTTGTAGGTACCTCGACACCTTGCGAAAACCAAAGCTACAACTGTAATCTCGAATAGTTCCTTGGATAGTATCAATCAACCCTTTAAGACATTGATTGGTGAAGAACTGTTGTACTTCTTGAAAAAAAATGAGTCATGTGTCCACTAAGATTCTCAGGATGGCACATGGTAGGATTTGCTCGGGGTTGAGTCATGGTTTTACTCCGCAACGCGATGTCAACTACATCTTTTTTTACTATAAATTGTATGGTTATTTTCATAAGAAGGTTTTTGCACTAAAAGAACTTGTACTCTCGCAAATATTTCTCTAGTGAAACCTTTGTTGCACATGCAGTGGACTATGTCTTTTGATTGAACCACATAAACATCCCCATATGTTCTCATTCTCTTTGATCTTAAACACTCATTAATCACCATATAAGAGTTTATCAACCCAGAAACTAGATCACACTTAGTGTTTTAAAGGTTCATACCATCATATTTATTGTAAAAACTATCAAATGACAAAAGGAGATATGACACCGAGTGATATAATTTGGGTATAACACCGAAATCTCCCTTTTTTGAAGTTAAAGAAAAAAAATGTTAACAACAATATTATGAAGCAATATAACAAGAAAAATATATCTCCAATAGAATAGCTCAATTCTATATGCATATATTTGATGACATATTTATGGTTTTATATGGCTTTCATGTTCTTCTCAAGTAATAAACTACCACGTACAAAGTAGTAAAACAAACCAAAACAATGTCTCTGTTTGATGTTAGCTGCTAAAATGAATAAAGTAGAGGAGAAAAAGTGGGACCCAGTTGTCAGTAGCCGGTTTTAGCTAACAGATGCCAAAATGATTAAAGTATAGGAGAAAAAGTGGGAAAGCGTTTGCTAAAGCTGGTAGCCCTCAGCTGCCAAAACTAATAAGCTAGAAGAGAAAATAAAAGAGAAAATACTGTCAGTAGGAATGGCAATAGGTGACGGGTACCCGTTTCACCCGACCACCCGACCCGCAAAAATGGGTGAAAAACCCGTAAAAAACGGGTGAAAAAAGGTGACGGGTTAAACGAGTGTGGGTGACGGGTCGGGTCGGGTGAACATTTTTCACCCGGTTCACCCGACCCATCACCCGAATATATTAGTATGTTTTTTTAAAATACTCTGGGAAACTTCACGGGATAACACTAAAAAGTTTGTTAATTCACAAAATACCACAGTTTTAAAAAAGGTTTTCCAGATACCACAAAAAATAATTTTAATTCACCTGATACCACAAATTACTAACCCAACTTTTTAAGACCAAAATATCCCTACTTGTTAATAAACATAGTTCATGGTATACCACATAAATATTTTTAAATTCACAAGATACCACAATATTTATTAAAATATATTAAAAAAATTAGGTTTATTAATATATATGTTGAAATTTTATAAAATTAATAATACTAAATGAATCATTATAAAAATACTAAAAAATATAAAAAATTAAAAGTACCAAGTCGTTAAAAGAATGATAATTCAAGATTTTTGTAATATTTTTACTCTAATAATTTTAATAATATAAAATATTATTATAATTTTTTATATAAATTAAGATTATAAAAAATTGAATTATTATTCTCTTTACTATTTTTAACCAAATTTTCTATGGCTATAATTATACCTTTTATTATTTTTCATATTTTTTGAGATTTTATTACTATTATTATTATTATTATTATTATTATTATTATATAAATATATGGTATTTTGTAATTTTTCAATTTTTACCCATATATAAGAAAAAGTTAACTTTTTCTACTTACTTTATTAAAATATATTTAATATTTTTTGTTGTATTTTTGGATTAAGTATATATAAAGTGATATTATATATACAAGCTTAATAATTTGAAAAAATAAAAAATACCATATATATAATAATAAAATGTCTAAAAATATGAAAAATAATAAAAGGTATAATTATATTATAGAAGTCACATAAAGTTTGATTAAAAATAGACCAAAAAAAGTAAAGAGAATGATAATTCAATTTTTTATAATCTTAATTTATATAATTTTTTTATAATAATTTTTTATATTATTAAAATTATTAGAGTAAAACTATTAAAAAGTTGAATTATCATTCTTAAAACTACTTGGTACTTTTAATTTTTATATTTTTTAGTAATTTTATAATTATATATTTGGTATTTCTAATTTTATAAAATTTCAACCTATATATTAATAAACCATAAGTTTTTATTTTTTTAATATATTTTAATAAATATTGTGGTATCTTATGAATTAAAAATAGTTATGTGGTATACCATGAACTATGTTTATTAACAAGTAGGGGTATTTTAGTCTTAAAATGTTTTGGGTTAGTAATTTGTGATATCTTGTGAATTAAAATTATTTTTTGTGGTATCTGGAAATCTTTTTTTAAAATTGTTGTATTTCATGAATTAACAAACTTTTTAGTGGTATCCTAACAAGTAACAACGCGAACAAGCTGCTCACCTGGTCACTCACGCCTTTTCTTCATTCTCTTCTTTTCAGTATTCTTCACTCAACATCTCGCTTACCACCAGATTGAAGACGAGGCTGAACCCTAAACCCATCTCATTCATTATGCAACATGTAATATACTCGAACTCACTTCTGACGATTGTCGAACAAGGAATGTATATGCTCTGCGCCTCTACAAATTATCTTCTTGTGTTTGTGTAACACCCCTACCGCTAATACCGTCATTACTGTACAAATACTTACCTTCGCAGCGGTTATTACATACACAGCGGCAGGTGTACAATGCCGTTAGTCACCCACGTGACTAACAAGGCCAGCTACACTACATACTATCGGTCTGATCATATGACTCGCACAAGGCATGATCCACACTTAAACATTTTTTATGTCTTGAAATAATTACTTAGTTAAGTCGGGTGACCTCCGGGCAGAGATGAGGCATGCTCACTACATCTCACCACCGGGCTTTAGATTTGGCTTACTTCCCCGGGTTACGACCATACGGTTCTGAACCATGGTGGGAAGGTTAGGCCAGAACTCGGTAAGCAATCTCTCTTGCTTCCTCATTCTCACGCGTGGCCGAAGCTCTATCGGTCTCCTCTCAACCTCTGTTACCCATTTCTCAAGTTAGGTAAGTCAGAAGGTTAGGGTGTTAGAGAGAGAACTTCTCAAACACAGATTTATCATCATCCAAACATTTCATGAATTATAAAAACTTGTCTTACAAGACATAGTTCAATCAGGTGCAAAGACAAGCACATGATATAAGGAAATGCAATAAATCATATTCATACATTTTATCTTGTTCAGGTGATCGCATACAAACACACAAACACACAAACCGGGGTAACCAGGTTAGAATACAAGGCATGAGAAAAACATACCGTTCACCGTTGTTGTTCGTTTGCCGACTCTCTCTCGGAGTCCGACTAATCGAATCCTATAACATACATTAGGTCGGGAGGTTAATTATCCGTAACTAACTTGCCTCGTTACTTCACTAACGTTTTCCCGAACTATACTTACTTAGTCATTACATTTCAAGCTTAACTCATACAAGTTCTTACTTCTCATTTTCTCTTAATCTTGTTTAAGCCCTTAATGACCCTCACATGTTATTAATTAAGTCCTACTTTAGGCAAACTCTCGGCATGATTTTACATGTGGTCCGGGACTTTAGCAGGGACCTAAGTCCCAAACCAATAGTGGGTTGAACTCTCGGCCTCTTTTTTTGGTTAGTCTGGGTCCTTGTCATGGAACCAAGTCCCGGACCAATCACTGGGTGAATCTCTTGGCGTATTTCAGACACTGGTCCGGGACTTTGCCAGGGACTAAAGTGCCGGACCATAACAGGATTTTCACTAATCTTAAGTTTTCAAATTCTGTTCAAGCTCCTTTCTTCCACCATCAATTACCCAATCTTTCCCACTTATAATCCACATGTTTTAGCACTTAATTACCCTTCTAAATCTTCCTAATCCAACCACCTAGTTCACTCTCTAACTCTTGATTATTTCACTTAAATTTCACTTATTTCAATAACTAGTTTCTAGTTCTTTTAGCCTCTTGTTACAATTTTTAATTCCCTATTATTGCCACTCAAACTCCACTCACTAATGTCATTACAAGCATTCAAATGGCATTATTTCTACTCCTATTTCACTTTTCTCCTTAAACTGATTTACAAACCATTAACTACTCACTTACATCTTCTAAACACACCTAGTTTCCTCCTCTCAACAAAACACTCAAGTCCACACTATCCTAGATAAATTTTGACAGAACTTGCCTACTTTCCTAAGCATTCTCACAACACTAAATTAGCTCACAAATCAGTTCTTCACCCCTGTTTGATTTAGGCATCATCAACTACAAACACTTACTACAACAACACATTAAATTCCCACCTTGTTCACACATATGTAACAGTTTAGTCTCAAGCTTATTTCCCACACATAAGCAACACTAAACAGCCTCATTACTCATTCAAATTGTAGTATCTTAACTACACCAAAACAAGGTCTTTAATTCAACACTAAAAATCTGTTTTGCAAGCCAACAAAGCCAACTCAAGGTGAGCTCATTACCTTGCTAGTTTTCGGTTTTCTCTTCTCTTCTTCCTCTTCTCTTGTTCACTCTTTCTCTTCTTGTTCCCACACCAAACAAAGGGTCTAGATTGCTATCTACAATCATATCCCCATACCACACATAATAAGTCAGTCAATTCAAACTCCCCTCACAAAAACAAGTATTTCCAAGAGCTAGTTTTAGGGCTTTAACTTAGAGATTACCTTAAAGTGTCCAAATGGAGAATTTGGCAATCAAATTGATGAAGTTCCAGCACTCCTCAAAGGCAAGAAGAAACCGGCTGGAAATGGAGGCAAGAGCTCAACGTGGGAATTTTTGATTTGCAAGAAAAAGCTAGTAAAGGTGGAACTCTTCAGTTTATTTTTACCTTAGAGCATTAAGGAGATGAAGGAGACCCAAAAACACCTCTTCAAGCTTCAAAAGGGCCTACTGCCATGGAGATGAAGATGGAGGTTTCAAGCTTTTGAAGGGTGGAAAACGTTGCCCTTGACGAGAGGAATCTAACGGTGGTGTTTTTGTGTGATTTGGGGTTGATTTGAGCAAGATAAGGAGAGAAGAAGTTGGTGCTGTTTGCTCTCTTATGAAATCGACAATGGAGCTCACTGGGGAAGATGATAGTACAGAGATGGGGGAGAAA
Organism: Limonium bicolor; assembly: GCA_023374045.1. Classification (NCBI taxonomy): domain Eukaryota; kingdom Viridiplantae; phylum Streptophyta; class Magnoliopsida; order Caryophyllales; family Plumbaginaceae; genus Limonium; species Limonium bicolor. Next base: position 225,024,716 of record CM041781.1, read on the forward strand.
ATTGTGAATGAGAAGGATGAGAGGAGGTGAGAGAGTACTAAAGTCTCTTTTTACTATTCCCTCTCTACTTTAATTTATTTGTCTTCTAGTGACTTACTAGCTAGTTAATTAATTAGGTGTGTGTGTCAAGTAAAAACCGGCCCCACACTATAAATAACCTGGGTCGTTTTTCGTCTTTTCGAATTAAGCGCGTTTCGTCTCCCAGTTTTGACACTATTCACTCCCGGGACCCGTTTTCCGGAATTTCTCATTTAATTAATTTTAATGGCTCTAGGCCCTCACTATGGTCTAATTATAGATATTTAACTAACTATAATTATTACGAGTTTCTTAAACCCGTTTAAAATCACGTTTTTCCTGGTTCCTCAAAAAACGTGTTTTAAAGCTCATTTGGATTTTTAACTCGTTTTACGGATCCGTTTTCTCTGGGAATCATTCCCACATATTTATTTAGGTCTAATTAAGCTCTTAAATAATCCGTTAGCCTAATTAATCACTGTTTTTAAACCCAGGGTATTTCAGTTTGTGTGTATGCGTTGAGATGAATCTGAACTGCATCTGATGTACCTGTGCATCTTATTCATTCTGCAACAGGTTATATACTCGAACTTACTTCTGGTGATTTGAACAAGGAACGTATGTGCCCTGCGCCTGCAAATTCCCTTCTTGTGTTTGTATCTGTGCGCAAAGATAAATGAATTGCATCTAGTGTGTATGTTTGTATGTACGTAGATTGAAGGTATTTGTCACCAGATAAATGTTGAGTTGAAATTTGATTGATGCAGTGTGTAATTACATAGAAGTATTAAGCAGAATTAGCTAGTAAATTTGATTCAAGAGTCATTGAACAATTTAATTCGTGGAGTAGTATTAAATTAATTAGTTCATATGTGTTACGAGGATGAGTGGTGATGATTTGTGTATGACGATATTATCTCTATTGCATTCTCACTTTCCAAACACAGCAGCAGTTGTTTCAGGTGCATCTTTCAGTTAGTTGCCATTTTAATTTATTACGGAAAGAAAGCTAGAAAAAATTGTCCCAAACTACTTGCTAGAATAAAAAACGGGTGACGGGTTCACCCGTTTCACCCGCATCACCTACGAATGATGAATGTGTGGGTGACGGATCGGGTCGAGGGTGAAAAGTAGGTGATGCGACGGGTAGAGCATCACCTGACTCGAACCCGACCCGTTACCATCCCTGACTGTCAGCGTATCAATTTGAGTCATCCAAACAGAGCCAATATCAGTCACAAATATGCCAAAACAAATACATTATAATTTAATATTGTCTAAAATTTTTTCTAAAAATCAATCCCACATATTCAAAATATCTGTCGTTTTAGAGATGAATTTGAACTTAATTATATCCATATTATTAATCTCTAAAACAACAAATATTTTGAATGAAAGAGATTAAAAAAAACTCACAAATATAATTATAGAAAATAATCAATTTTAGTATGGTGAATTTTTTTTTTCACATTGTAAATCTCCTTATATTTTTAACTTCTTGGAGTGAATAATTATTTAATGAAAGAGAAATTCTCTCTTTTATGAAAAATATAATATTTGGAATATACGATCTTCGTACTTTTCTAAATTTACTTTCTATTTTACCATATTTCTATTTAGACTCTTATAAAAATAAAATAAAATAGGGAATTTTCATGAGATGCCCCTGAGGTTTGACCGAATTTCACCAAATACCCCTACCTTTTCAGAATTACTATGAGATACCCCTGAGATTTAGTTTTTAATACGAGATACCCTTCTGTCTATTTTCTCAGTAAACGTCCGTTAACTTTTTCAATTTCTTCCCATTTTACCCTTAATCCAATTTTTCATGAGATACCCCCACATATTTGTAACAACTACTTTCACCAAATACCCTTGCATGTTTCAAATGGCTAGTTTCACCAGATACCCCTGTAACGGGTACTTTCACCAGATACCCCTATAACGGGTACTTTCACCAGATACCCCTGTAACGGGTATTTTCACCAGACACCCCTGCAACATAAAACAGCTAGTTCTAGCCTATAAAATCAGAAAAAACATAACATTTTGACATTATAGTTTTCATAATGTGACAATGTCTTCCCACAATCAAGTTACTTGGTCACTACTGTTGCTGAAGGTAGAAGATGCAATTGTGGAAGAGAAGCTGAAGTCCTTGTTTCAAGAAAAAAACACTTCATCCGGAAGAATGTACTACAAATGCTTACATTGCAATAGACGGATAGATTGGGCAAAACCACAACTAATCAACAGATTCCAATGGCACAACAACATTATATCCCCAACCGACAGAGCTTAGAAGCAGTGCAACATGAGCTGATGAAGATCAAGGAGGAAGTGAAGGACTTGAAGATGCAAAGTTCAATGGGGGGTGGGGGTAGGAGTATTTATATGCAATTCTATGTATTGTTGCTGCTGAAAATGTAACCAAATGTTAGAAATGTATTGTTGCTGCTGAAAATGTAACCAAATGGCACAACAACATTATATCCCCAACCAACAGAGCTTAGAAGCAGTGCAACATGAGCTGATGAAGATCAAGGAGGAAGTGAAGGACTAGAAGATGCAAAGTTCAATGGGGGGGGGGGGGGTAGGAGTATTTATAAGCTGAAATATTAGTTGCTGGAACTATGTAAATGCACTAGCTTAATGTGTAAGTTGCTGCAACTTTGTGAAATAATCAAGCTCAAAAGTAACAGCTTTATTATACTTCTGATTTTTTTTTTTACATTTCTAACATTTGGTTACATTTTCAGCAGCAACAATACATAGAATATGCATAAAATACTCCTACCCTCACCCCCCCATTGAACTTTGCATCTTCAAGTCCCTCACTTCCTCCTTGATCTTCATCAGCTCATGTTGCACTGCTTCTAAGCTCTGTTGGTTGGGGATATAATGTTGTTGTGCCATTGTAATCTGTTGATTAGTTGTGGTTTTGCCCAATCTATCCGTCTATTGCAATGTAAGCATTTGTAGTACATTCTTCCGGATGAAGTGTTTTTTTCTTGAAACAAGGACTTCAGCTTCTCTTCCACAATTGCATCTTCTACCTTCAGCAACAGTAGTACCGAGTAACTTGATTGTGAGGAAGACATGTCACATTATGAAAACTATAATGTCAAAATGTTTGTGTTTTTCTGATTTTATAGGCCAGAACTAGCTGTTTTATGTTGCAGGAGTGTCTAGTGAAAATACCCGTTATAGGGGTATCTGGTGAAAGTACCCGTTACAGGGGTATTTGGTGAAAGTACCCGTTACAGGGGTATCTGATGAAACTAGCCATTTGAAACATGCAAGGGTATCTGGTGAAAGTAGTCGTTACAAATATGGGGGTATCTCAAAAATTGGATTAAGGGTAAAATGGGAAGAAATTGAAAAAGTTAACGGACGTTTACTGAGAAAAAAGACGGAAGGGTATCTCGTATTAAAAACTAAATCTCAGGGGTATCTCCATTAGCGGACCCAGAAATTTTGTTTAGGGGGGGCAAAAAATTTTTTGGCACTTTCATTCTTTAAAATTTTATAATATGTTGTATTTTACAAAAATTTATAAGAGCATTTGACAAATTTTCAAAATTTTCGGGGGGGCAAGTGCCCCCCCTGCCCCTCCCCTGCGTCCGCCACTGGGTATCTCATAGTAATTCTGAAAAGGTAGAGGTATTTGGTAAAATTCAGTCAAACTTCAAGGCATCTCATGAAAATTCCCAATAAAAATAACTTACATTTGACCTCATTGAAATATATATATATACTCTAAAACTTTTTTGAAGATAAAAAAAAAGAATAAAATCCGGACAGTAAAGTTCGAACATAAAATTTCCGGAGGCGAGAACGTGGGAGAGAGAGATAGGTCTCGAGTCGCGAGGGTCTGGTCTCGAGTCTTACAGCAGCAGCTGGCTTGTGCACAAAACCAACCTCTGATACATAAACCAACTAACTGAGAGAATTTAGTAGCGGAAGCGGAGATTTACGATCTTCTCTTCCGAAGGTCGTCTCTTTCGAGTTGGTAAGTAGATATTGGATGCTTTTTCTCCGTCTCCTCTGATCCATTTTGAAGATTTTCCTTAAAATCTTGGAGTTTCTAGAGCTCGCAAAATCTGATTTGTTCTTTTTTACTGCTGGGTGATTGAATCAGAGTACGCTTTCAAAATTGTGAAATCTGCGGGGATCACTTCAATTGGTGTTCGCGGACAGGATTCATTTTGTCTCGTCACTCAGAAGAAAGTGCCAGTAAGTATTCTCATTCAATGAAGGATGACTCTACTATTTGCTCTATGGTTATTAAACATCAAGCTACTCGAGAATCATTGTTGGTGATTGTGATTTATATCTGTTACCTTGAAGGGCGGAGAAGAATAATCTTAATATGGATCCTGGTATGAATGAGTTTAAACAGTGTTTGACTGACCTTGAAATTGAAGCTGAGCATCTTCTGTTAGCCCGGAATCAGGTAATATTTTTCAACTCTACTATCCTTAAATTGGTTTCATTTAACATTGTTGTAGGATGTAAATGATATTACCCAGTTCATGAACGCTGTAATTATTTTGTAGACCTGGAAGCTATCTTATGTAGTAAAGGACACTATTAATGAGTAGGCGGCTATACTAACTACTCATTGTCATCGGAGAAGTTCTTCCTGACCTGGGCATTGATGGTTACAAAGGGAAGGGATAAAGTCTTGTCAGGGTGGCTACATAACTTCCATATCATATTGTTTACTTCACGAGAATGAAAATAAAACAAGGTGGGAGCAAATAAGAAGCCACTCCCCTATATATCTTATGTTAGGATTACCAGAGGGGTGCCACGGTAATAGAAGTGCTTGTGGATAGAATTTAGAATAATTACTCGGAATCCCCTTGAGGATTAGGGATAATACCGGTAATCACCTTTAGTAAATAAGCTGTGTTTTTTGTCCAGCCTGACATCATTTAGTAAATAAGCCATTGTTAGACGATGCTAATTAAGCGGTGTTTTTTGTCCAGCCTGACATCATTTAGTAAATAAGCTGACAGGTTAGCAAGGGGTTAGCTACTATTAATGGAGTTACAGTTTGGGGGCTCATAGTCAAAGATACCGTAGCCTCAAGGTGGTTACAAATAATTATGATAAACACAAGATGGTTACGGTTATAATCCTAAAACCTCAAGGAGGTTCCGAGTAATTTACTCTAGAATTTTTAATTTAAGTATTCTGAAGGAAAAGCCTTTATATTATTCTCATCCCACTATTGTTTCCTTTAGTTTCTAACAAAAGAGCTCTATCAGTACTTGTAAGTGATTTTGTAGCAATATATTGTTAGAAGTAACTGTAGTTGGATTGTTCTCCTGATAAGTTTAGTGAGGCCAGAACAGCTTTGTATGGTTTATGGAGTCTTGCCACTAGCATTATAGTAGCTGTTTGATGTAGAATGTCTGAATCTCCAATCTTGAAAATACAGATGGTTGATATTGATAGGCTAAGGAACGGGAACCGGGAGGCACTTACTGCTCTTAGAAAGAAAGCCCGGACAACAAAAACAAGTGTTCCACCACCTTTTGAGGCACTTTTACAGGAGGTTGAAGGCATGGGAACAAGGCCGCTGGTGAGAGAGGTTTGCACTACCTGTGGAAATCACGACTCTAGTGAGAAGACATGGATGACATTCCCAGGGACTGATGTCTTTGCCAGAGTTCCATTTCATGCTGCTCATTCCATTTTGGAAAAAGGTTTGTTCTTTTCCCCCTTTTCTTGACACTTGATCAAAGAACTTATAGAAGACTGTTTGAAATTTTGGTTTCAATTGTCTTTGTCGCTAGAATAGGTTTCATTAGGAAGTAGTATTTCTGGTTGGAGTTGATAAAAGAGAACTACTAGTAGTTAGCTTAACGGCTTAAGAGGGATGAGTCAATTCAGTTGTCTGATGAGCTGTTACGAGGTTAATAATCATAGACCTGTGCCTGTAAACATGGCTGTCAAGAATGACTATTGTTAGTCGTCAAAGTTTCTTGGTATCTATGCAATGCTGAATGTTTTTACTTGGTTTTTTGTAGATCAAGAGCGGTTAGACTTTGAGTCAAAGAAGCTACAAAGTCTCGTGAAGGAGAAATCATTTTTGATATCGGAGAAAGGTGCTTTGGCAGACAGGATCAATCCAGGTGTTGTCAGGTCTCTTGTGTCATTAACTGATAAAAAATAAGTGTTACTTTGGGTCCTTTTTTTTCTAATGGAATTAGCATATTGTTTATCAAGGTTAGGGGTTAAAGGAAATTGATTCTGAAGGTTTCTGCTATATCAGAAGTCAATTCCCGTTGTAAAGAAGTGTAATGTTCCTTGTTAGAGGTTCTTGGATTATGCTAGTTTTGTATCCCACCCGTTGTATGATTAAAGAGACGTCATTTCAAATCTGAATCTTGGTATGTGATTCACAGTTCCTATTGATCTTTATTAGTTACCTTACGGACTAGAATCATATCCGGAATATCGAAAATTCAGTTAATCAAACTTGTTTTTGGGTTGGTCATAACATTTTTTTGTGAAATTGGTTAGCAATAAATTGTGGATTTGTTATGAATGTAACACGGAACTAATATTTACAACTCAAATCAGATTTACACCAGTTCATAAGAAAAACAGGAAAATCAGGAAGTCAAATAGTCTAACAGAAGAATGTATAGGGTGAGTTAATGTTAGGATAGTTTGCTATCAGTTTACTATGTGTGGGCTATCCTATTCTGGGCAGGTTTATTGTTTGGCCCATAGTTGTGTTCTCACTTGTTTAGTTTAGAGTTTAGCTAGATCTATAAGTGTTGCTACAATGCTTAGGGTTTGTGGTGGAGTATTCTGTGTAACCAGTCACCTTGACTGAGTTCTTCTTCTTCCTTGTAAGCTTTCCACGTTGAGTATAGGCGATGAATCTTTGAGTTTCTTGAATTGTTTCATGGTATCAGAGCACGAAGGTCATGGGACCTGGCTCTTAATTTCCGCAACATTCATCGTCGTTTGATTCTCGCCTCTGGCTTCTATCTTTCTTCTTCCACGATTTCCTCTTCTGGTTCTTCTATCTTTCTCCTCTGACAATTTCCTCTTGTTTTTCGTTGAATCCCGAATCTCGCGCGAAAGATGGCAGCGAACGACGACAAGAACAAGAACCCTAATTCCGACAACGACAACGTAGAAACCGCGGGGGGAACCGGTGGCAACAGTGTCATCTCTATTGGGGACCCCTTATATCTCGCCAGCTCTGAAAGCCCTGGAATTGCTTTGGCTGTGAAGTACGATGGAGGCCCAGGATTTTCACGCTGGAAGCATCAAGTCGAAATCGCACTTGGATCAAAAAACAAACTCGGGTTCGTGAAGGGCACCCTTGAGAAACCCACAGACAGCGAAGCAAGAACTGAGGCCTGGACCCGATGCGATAATATGGTGCGGTCATGGATCCTCATGAGCTTGGAGAAACGGGTGGCAGACACCGTATTGTTTCGTTCTTCGGTAGCTAAAATCTGGGAGGATTTGATAGCAAGATACGACCAAGTGGATGCGACGCGCATGTATGATTTAGAGCGTCGTTTGGTAAGTACCCTTCAAGGCAACGACACAGTAGGGGAATATTTTGCCAAGCTCAGAGGGATTTGGGATGAGATTGACACCGCGGCTTCACTCCCTGTCTGTTCTTGCGCGACCGACAAGGCATTCAACGAATACATCAAGAACCAGCGGTTAATCAAGTTCCTAATGGGGTTAAATGATCGGTATGGAGGAGCAAGAGAGAATATTTTGATGATCTCCCCTCTCCCGAGTATCAAACAGGCCTTCTCTCTGTTGATACTACAAGAACGTTAAAAAACCCTAGTTTCGGCACCGGCAGTTGAGACGGAACCCCCAGTGGCTTTCTCGGTCAGTCAAGGTAGAAAGAGTTTCGGGCGCAATCAACAACCTGGAGGAAAGCGACCTAGTTTACAGTGTACGTACTGTCACAAGGTGGGTCACTCTGAAGAAAGATGCTTCCAGAAACATGGATTTCCCCCAGGATGGCGAACCGGAAAGGAAAGAAAGTTTCAAGCCAATAATGCCATTGAGCAGAAGGAAGAAGGAGCCAAAGATCCTCTGGGAGGAACCCTTACCCCAGAACAAGTTACACAGTTGCTCGCCTACATAAGCAAGTCCCAGATCAAGGACAAGGAAACCCAAGCTGCTGAATCCAATTGCGGATTCATTGGTAAGGATCTGTCTCAATTTAAGGTTAACTGGACTTGTGATACTCATGAAATTCTTAATGTTAGTGATAATTATAGATATGGGAAAACTGAATGGGTTATAGATAGTGGTGCTTCGGACCACATGTGTGGAGAGTTAGCATTATTCTATCAAGTTTCTTTCCTGGAAAAACCCCATATTGTAGGAATGCCCGATGGTCATCCCCAACCGGTTAAGTTAATAGGGAATATTAGGGTAAATAATCTGATAGAACTTAAGGATGTTCTTTTTGTGCCTAGCTTCAAATTTGGGCTTATTTCTGTGAGTAAACTTACTAGACAAATGAATGTCAGGCTATATTTTAACCCTAGTTGTTGCATTTATCAGGACTATGATCACAAGGAGGAAATAGAGATTGGTCGAATACAGAGGGGGCTTTATATTCTTGATAAGGAGTGTGATAAGGGAAAACAGAGATGTCTTAGTACAGAGGTGAATAAAGAAGATGTTTCAATATCTTATCACAATTGTAATAGCTCTTTGGGTATATGGCATTGTAGATTAGGGCATTTACCTAAGGAAAGGATTTCCAAATTAGGTCTGATTAGAGATAAACAATTGCTTGAGCACTTCCTTTGTGAGCCTTGTAATAGAGCAAAAAGTCATAGATTAGCTTTTCCTTCTAGTTCAATAAAGAGCAAAGAAATTTTTGAATAGATCCATGTTGATCTTTGGGGGCCTTATAATCAAAAGACTCATGATGATTTCTCTTATTTTCTGACTATAGTAGATGACAAGAGCCGTGTCACTTGGACACAATTATGTAAATACAAATCTGAAGCCTTGAGCCTTATCATCAGTTTCATAAGCATGATAGAGAGACAATTCAATAAGAGGGTTAAATGTGTCAGATCTGATAATTCTCTAGAATTAGGAAGTTCTAATGCTGGAATAGAATTCTTTAGGCTTAAGGGGATAAAACACCAGACTACATGCCCATATACATCACAGCAAAATGGTGTGGCTGAAAGGAAACATAGACATATACTTGAAACAGCAAGGGCCCTCATGTTCCACTCATCTCTACCTAAGGAATTTTGGGGAGAAAGTATTTTAACAGCCACTTACCTCATTAATAGAATGCCCCTTACCAGCATTAACAATAAAACTCCTTTTGAAATTATCAATGGTGAAAAACCTGATTATTCTTCACTTAAGGTTTTTGGTTGTCTCTGTTTTGCTCACAACAACAAGTCCCAAAAGGATAAATTTATATTTAAGTCAGCAAAGTGTGTCCTGTTAGGCTACGGGCAAAATAAGAAGGGGTTTAAGCTGTATGACATGGATCATAGCAAAATCATCTATAGTAGGGATGTAGTCTTTCATGAGGGAGTATTTCCATTTAGACAGAAACAAGACAATCCAATAGAGATTATTCCTGCTGCTTGTCCTAGAGATTCCATGTGTTTTTGAAGATGATATGTTATTGAATGAAACTGATCAAATTGAGAATAGTATAAGACAAAGAAGGCAAGAAGGGCAAGGTGTGCAGGATGAAACAGAAGTATTTGAAGGGCCTGAAGAAGGAGACAGTGGCCTGCAGGAAGGTAATGAAACCTTGATAGATGAGGATAGCACACCTGAACACAATGCAGAAGAGACAGAAGCAGGAACTGGAGAAAGAAGGCAAGAGTTGAGGAGATCTGAAAGATCTAGAAGGACACCCAAGCATTTGGAGGATTACATTGTTGGCTCATCAACTTCAGAAAAAGATAAGTTTCTGCTTAAACCAAACTCTGATTGTTTTTCCCAGATCCTACAGGATAGAATTATATATATGCTAATTCTATTAATATGCATTTGCCTGAATTCGAATCTGAAACTGTTAATTTGCATGAAGATGGTAGCATAATTGAGACTGAAAATCTGGTACAGACGGTTGGTATAATTGTCACTGATAAGCATAGTTTTTCCTGTCTGCGTTCTAAGTTAGATGCAATGACTGAACCTGTTAGTTATGAAGAAGCTGTTAGAGATCATAGGTGGAAAAAGGCTATGACTGATGAGTTTCTTGCTCTTGAAAGAAATAATACCTGGACATTAGTCAATTTGCCAGAGGGGGTGAGACCAGTCAAGTGTAAGTGGGTGTATAAAATCAAATGTAAGGCTGATGGTAGTGTGGAAAGATTTAAGGCTAGACTTGTAGCTAAGGGATACACCAAGAGATATGGGATAGATTACTTAGAGACATTCTCTCCTATGGTAAAATTTACTACTATCAAGGCCTTGATTATTGTTGCCACTAAAAGGAATTGGCTGATAAGCCAGCTAGACATTAATAATGCCTTCCTCCATGGGGAACTAGATGATGTAGTTTATATGGAAGTGCCACAAGGGCACAAGGAGGAAGGGTTAGGAAAGGTCTGTAAATTGAACAAATCACTTTATGGTCTCAAACAGGCTTCGAGACAGTGGCATCACAAACTCAGTGTATTCCTTAAGTCCTTTGGTTTTTGGCAGTCTCTGAATGATTATTCGTTATTGGTTAATGTTGAGAATAATCTTTCCTGTTACTTGGTGGTCTATGTGGATGACATATTAATTACAGGAAATAATTGTAGACTTATAAACTCTGTTTAAGCAAGGTCTGAACAAGGAATTCAAAATTAAGGACTTGGGAAAACTTAACTATTTTCTGGGCATGCAATTCTTACACACTACAGAAGGGGTAGTATTGACACAGAGGAAATATTGTGTTGATTTATTGAAAGAGTTTGCTTGTTCAGAAGGGAAAATAGCTGTGAGTCCTTTGGATTCCAGCATGAAGCTTAAGAAAGATGATGGTGAGCCTCTGATCGATCCCCTCTTGTACAGAAGGTTGGTAGGAAAGATTAGTTATCTTGGGCATAGCAGACCTGATTTGAGTTTTAGTATCCAAGTTCTAAGTCAATTTCTGAATAGGCCGACTGATGTTCATTACAAAGCGGCTATGCATGTTTTAAGTTACATTAAGGGTACTTTAAATTATGGTCTGTTCTTTAATTCTAGAGATGACTTCAGACTTATTGCCTTCTGTGATTCTGATTGGGCAGGGTGTCCCAATACTAGAAGATCCATCAGTGGTTTTTCATTCAGCTTGGTGGCAATCCTTTGTCTTGGAAGTCCAAGAAGCAGACAACTGTGGCTCTATCTACAGCAGAAGCGGAGTACAGAGCTATAAGAAATGTCACGGCAGAGCTTAGCTGGGTGACTAGAGTGCTGGCAGAGCTTGGAGTTCAGCAGATCCTGCCAGTCCCAGTGAAGTCAGACAGCCAGGCAGCTATCTATATTGCAAGGAACCCTGTCCTTCACGAAAGAACCAAGCACATTGAGCTTGATGTTCATTTCGTCAGACAAAAGTTGCAAGAAGGCATGATGGTCATTGAGTTCGTAACCTCACAGAATCAAGTGGCAGATGTTCTAACTAAACTGTTGCTAGGAAGATCTTACCCTTTGCAAATGAAGAAGATGGGGTTAAGGTTAGAGGCAGTTTAAGGCATTTGTTACTTAGTGGTTCTGGAAATTATTTTAGGCAAAGACCGTGATGTTGTTCACCTCCTGGTCTTTGAGAGGGGGTGTTAGGATAGTTTACTATCTGTTTACTATGTGTGGGCTATCCTATTCTGGGCCGGTTTATTGTTTGGCCCATAGTTGTGTTCTCACTTGTTAGTTTAGAGTTTAGCTAGGTCTATAAGTGCTGCTACAGTGCTTAGGGTTTACGTTGCGGTGTGTAGAATTACTCTGGAACCAGTCACCTTGACTGAGTTCTTCTTCTTCCTTGTAAGCCTTCCACGTTGTGTATAGGCGATGAATCTTTGAGTTTCTTGAATTGTTTCAGTTAATGAATGAGCTATAAAATTGTCCTTTCGTCTAACAAATGACCATTAAATAGTCCCAACCTCTTGTTGTCATAAGCCATCTGATGAAGGAAAGCACCAACCACTGAGTTGATAGAGGAACTAGACCTAAGGAATCGGATCATAGGAAGATAATAGACTCAACCATCTACATACCACACCTTAACTATCTCCCCACACTACGTGCCACAACATGAACCTTCGCCAAGAGTGAAGAAAGAGAAGCCTCATTTTGCCACAATCCTGCCCCCATCAAAGCTCTATCTGCATCTCTCACCACAACCCCTAACCACCAGAAACTATCTCTATTTGACATGCATTCGTATTAACCTTGGTGGGCCCCAAGCGTACAAGTAACAAAAGCGAGCTTTGTCTATGTCACTATCTTGACATTTGTATAGTAGTCTATGGTGATATGTGAATGTGGGAATAGAAGTTCACTATTAAAATAAAAAATCACAGGGATTGACAAATAATTACTATGAAATTTTAAATAATTTTTATTACATATTAAGCTCACAAACAAAATACCTTTTCTAAAAATAAATTACAATAAAATCATTGTACCTAGTTTTACAAAAGTTGTACCCCTCTAGAATACGCCAATAATGATCATATATTTGAATATTAGGTTTCTAACTTTAAAGGCTTTGTTTAAATGGTGTTATGACTTAAAGTTTCAAAGCATTTGGTGAATTATTTGAAATAGATACTTAATTTATATTTATTTTTCTAATAGCTAATAAGTTACAAAGGTTATGGTCATTCCTTCTTATAATCTAGTTCAATTCGCTAACAAAAAGATAATATTACTGTCACTCTTCCAATTTATGGTCAATCCACTATAAGGTCAAAAGCGAGGTAGCCAAGTTGGTAAGCTATCCCCCGCATGTGATAATAGGTCACATATTCGACACCCCCGCCCCCTATAGATTGTATTTGGATTGTACTTCAAAAAAAAGATCAATCCACTAAAACCTTACAAAATCCACTATAAACCTATATAAATACAAATTGAGTCTATATTCATTTTGTTATACACTTTGTGTGTCTTCTTTAATTGATTTCAACTATGTATCTACTCCTTATTTTTAAAGCCATTTTACTCTAAGCTAATTAGTTACATCTTTTACAAGTGTAATTGTTTGTTATTACAAAACAAAGCTACCAATTTTGAGCCGTTTGACTCTATTTTTAATCTATTTATTTTTCTACTTATAAATACTATTTTAACAACATAAAATCAAACAATGTCTTGACATATTTGTACATACTTTGTTTTGGTTGTTTTATACGTGATATGATGTTATTAGAGAAGAACATAGGACTCACACGAGACCCATACATAGACCATCTCTTTATACATTCATCAAATATGCCACAAAATGCCAATAGTGCGTTCATAAATATGCTACTATTAAAATTTTGTGCTTTTATTAATTTTATACCTATTGTGATCCAACTCAAAGAGTACAGTAAAAAATTCTCAAAAACTCATTTGATTTTTATAAATTAGATACTATTTTTTCATAAAAAAATAATTATAATACAAATGTTAAAAACTCCACAAATGTATATACTTTTTTTTTCATTTTACTATGCAGATTTTGAATAACATTAAAAATACAAATTAATAATAACATTTAAGTTGACAGAAAAATAAGAAAGCCATAAACACAATTTCTTTTAAGAATTTTTTTTAAAAAAAACAGTTATACTTCATCAATCGCATAATCTCATAATAGAGTCAGGTACATTACGAATCTAAAAAACTCCTCGTGCCTCCCCCTTCTCATAGTAGCTAACATGTGTGCCCCAATGTTATTAACCCTTGGCACATAAACACATTCTACAAAATCAAAAGATGCCATAAAAGCATCACATCCAAAATAGTCCTAACTTCACTTGGAACCAAACCTTTACCATTTACATACTTAACAATAGCTACACAGTCAGAATGAATAAATACAAACTCTAGCCGATCCTTCTTACATTGCACACTCCAGCCCAATTTGTAAAGCTTGTGCCTCCATAATAGCTGGCGTAGCTTCTCGTGAACCGCCTTTCATTGCCGTCACCCCCACTTGTCCTTCTTGATCTTTATAGACTACGCATGGCTCATAGAAGTTTCCAGCCAAACTAGCATCAACCCATATTTGTAAAATATCATCTCCATTAGTAGCTCCTGGACGCCTTCGAAAACCTTCACGCATAGCCACTTGCAAGTAACTATCAGCCTGGTACCAACACCATTGATGATCTCGTGCCTTTCTGTAACACCCCTACTACGCACTTAACAATAATCGAAAACGCAGTGGAAATAACAACTAAGCAATAACTAAACGGTTCGGTGCTACAACGCCGTTAACCACCCACGTGGTCAACAAGGCAGAATAAATACAAGCGTACCGGTCTGATGATCAGACTCCCGAGCATAGAACTAATAACCTTTAATACATAAACATAATACCGAGTTTGTAACTACATCCATAACTGTAAACTGTACACCACAATCTGTCACTGTGAACTGTCAACGACCGTCACTGTAATACAAACGGTGCCAAACTATATCGCCACGGGAGCACAGGCGCATCCCGGGCTCAACATCCAAAATAACCAAAAGTATTCCTGCAACCTAGAATCTATAGCCATTCCGCTTCCTCGATCCTCATCCTGCAGTAAAAATATGGAGCCCCCGAGGGGGTCAGCAACCCTTGGCTGGTATGGTTAACGCGCAGCCCATCGACTACCGGGATACGCACAACTAATTGTCATGATGACATGGCATGCATTTTAAACATACAACTTATATATCACAGCAAGATTATTGCATAACAACATCACACATAACATACAAGAACGAATCCTTTTAGGAAACGAACCAACACAATTAGTTCCCATGGAGAGCCTAGAGAATGTTGCCAAACTCATGATAAGCTCGTTACATAACTTGTTACCGTCCTGTTAGATTGAACGAATAACTTAACACAAGGTGCCTCGGATATAGTGATCCAAGCATACCGAACAAAACATAGTATGCCCCTGTGGCCCGACGTGAGTCAGTAAAATAGCCTTGGTTAAGCTAAAGGGAAGGTTGGAAACCAAAATGGAAGAACAACCATAACATACAAAGAGAATCGAACCGGTAATGACATCGACTCCCATACTCACACGCGTGGCCGGAACAGACCGGACTCCTCACTCCCCCGTTAGCACTTGTTAGAAGTTCAACATCGAACTCAACAAGCAATCACATACAAGTGGTTAAGTCTTGATAGACACACACAAGGGAATAGAGTCACACTTAGCAATACAATAATATTTAACAACTGTAAACTCGTTACATGACTTAAGTCTTACAAGGTCATAAACACACAGAAAACAACAACACACAAGCCGGTGTAAACCGGTAGGCAACAGACTGCAAGAAAACCATACCTTGGTCCCTACTTCGATTGGTTTCCACCGTAGGCAACTCCTATACATAATTAACGATGTCGGTTAATTAACTTATTCAACTTATAACTTACTAAGTGTTTACATGTTTTCATGACCATGTTTTACCCTTAATCTTACACTCATTTTATCTTTATTATTCATACTAGGGCCCACTGCATAACTCTCATTCTCTTTCTTAGATTTAAAGAATATATTTTTTGTTCTGGTTCGGACCGCCCCTCTGGGGAGGTCCCCAGGGGCGGTCCACAACAGAATGTCTCACGCATGCAGCAGACAACAGGACCTCCCCACAGGGGCGGTCTGTAGGGGCGGTCCACTGCAGAACCAATTTTCTAATGTGCTTTTCTCCTCTTTTTGAACTCCAAATTCATCCCAATTTTTTCCTATGTTTTACACATGTTCTCCCACATGTTTTAACATCTTTTAGGCACACTTAAACCCTCTCTAAACATCCCAAAAACTCCTTAAACTTTTACTCAACGTTTACTAAGTCCTTAACACTTAGAACATCTTTTTTTCTTACACTTTTAACTTGTATTCTTGCCTAGGACTTCCTCTAACCAAAGTATTCCCTCACTACCTTATAATCATCTCTTTAAGCATCATTTGCACTACCACAATCCCCTTTACACAAACTTCCTAGGTCCTTCTCACAAGCTCTTGTTTTAAACCCTCATGAGGCATTTCCCTTTCATTGTTCACCAAACTTTGCACAAGACTAAAACACACTCTTACTACTACCTTGGTATGCTTACAATCACCCATTTGATTCTCTAAACTTCCTTGAACAATGTCCAAGTCATTTTCATACTTATGAACACCTAAATTCCTTTCCTTTCACCAAATCAACCCTTAACAATTCCTAGTGAACCCTAGGTCATCAAACTTCATTAAAACACCTAAACTTCTTATTTTCTATTCAAATTTTGACATGGCTCCCCTAGTATTTTCTTACACACCAAACACAAGGTTTCTCACCCTTGTACACTCAAGAACATTTATTCACACAAAAATGTTCTTTACACACAACTAAGCCTTAAACTACACTACATAACAATATAGTGCATAATTTAAATTGCTTGGCACTTAGGCCCTTAAATTGCATGGCTCTTAGGCCCTTAAATTGCATAAACCTTAAACACTGAATTTCCCACATAATATATGCCTTTGACCTGCGAATACATACAACAACACATATGCCTTTTTAATAAACCCTTGAGGGTATTTTACTAGCTCATTTACCATTGGCTCCTTAAGTAGTTTGTTAAGCATTTTAAAACTCAATTTTCCTAAGGCACTTTAGGTTAGGTAATTTACCTCTTTTCCTTTCAAACTTCTTTCTTGTTTCCTTGAATAGGAAATGAGCAAGGAAGTTGATCACTTGTCAATCTTCCACCCACACACAAGTAAAGATAATGAGCATTAAGCTTCATGCTTATACTCATTAATAAACCTTAGGTTATATAATGTCTTAAAACACATAAATGAATGTTTTACCTTAGAATTGAGTAGGAATTGAATTAAGTAGCAAGAGAGGACTCCACCTAGTCCCTTGAAGATTAGAATGAGCTAAAAATAAGCAAAAGAAAACACCATAAAGAAGGTGATTTCGGTCACTTATGAAAACAAGAGGAAGTGAAGTTTTTCTTTGAGTTTCCTTACCTTGAAGCAAAGGAGAACAACAAGGGTGTAAAGATGAGCTCAAGCTCCTCCCATGGTGATTCCTCTTGGCACCGAAATGGAGGTTTTGGAGTTTTGAAAAGACAAGATTGTAGAGCTTGACTAAACTAAGAGAATGGTGGTCTTGAAATTATTTTTGGAGCATGGAGCTAGGAGTTATGGACAATCAAAGATGGAGAATGGTATATGGCTGTAGCAAAACCGTGAATGGAGAGGAGGAAGAGAGGTTGGAGACGGTGGGAACAAAGAAGGAAAGAAGATAATGAAGGAAAGGTAAGTTTGTAAATATTTATGCTTAATGTAAATAGTAACTTACTTTATCATTACTTATTTACTTGTTAACTAGCAAAGGTGGTGACTCACCTTATAAAAACCGCCCCCCTTTATGTACTTAGGGGTGTTTTGGTATTTGTTGACCAATTTACTTACTTATATTGACTTATGTTATAAACTAGCTTAATTTAGTTACTATTCACAAAACAAGGCACATAATTGTGAAAATTTTGATTTCCCATTGATTTAGGCTTCCTAATGTGATACTAAGTAGTACACATGTTAATTAAAGAGTAATGATGGACATTTAGCCACTCAAAACCCATTTACAAGATAATTTTTCAAAAATGTGCTTTAAGACTCCTTAAAGCACATTTTGTGTTTTAACTTGTTTTCAAGCTTGGTTTTCTTTGGTAATTGATTAAATATGTTCATAATATATAAATAAGGTCTTGGTAGGCTCTTAGAGTTTAAACCAAGGTTATCCCAAGCTTAGAGCACATTTTGGTCCTAATTGACTTTAAGGTATTTATTTGTGTTTTCTATGGTTTAAATTGTTTACTAATGTTTCTAAGACTCTTTTTAGTCTTAATATACCATATTTTAATGTTTAAACAACACACTAAGGTTAGGGATATTTCAATCTACCCCCCTTAAAAGAACTTTGTCCCCAAAGTTCATATTTCCCACATATCTTAAATATTAGATCACGGGAACACATATAACAATACTTCCACAACAACATTAACAACATACTTACATAGCACCGGACACAAGGTCCAAACAACAAACAACACAACATCATTCAGACTCAACGGTCTGTAACATAACAAGGTAACAACATAACAACATAACACAGACAATGTATCCAAATATATGTCGTACACACATAACCGAAACGGTTCTACCCCCCTTAAAATATGGGTACGCCCCGTACCCTATACATATAAATACTAAGAAGTAAACAACGACGGGTACTTCGCCTTCATCTTATCTTCCAGCTCCCAGGTGGCCTCCTCAACGTCCTGGTTAGACCAGAGAACCTTCACCAGTCTCACTGACTTATGGCGAGTGTCTCGAGTCTTAGTATCCAGAATCCGTACCGGAGTCTCCACTGATCGCATGGTCGGCTCTAAGGTTAGCCTTTCAGCCTGAAGTACATGAGATGGATGAGACATATTTCTTCAACTGGGACACATGAAATACATCATGTACCTTGCCCAGCTCGGCGGGTAAATCAAGTCTGTAAGCTACCGGGCCGATCCACTCCGTCACAACATAAGGCCCCACATATTTCGGGCTCAACTTGCCTTTCTGGCCAAAACGAAACACTCCCTTCATGGGGGATACTCTAAGAAATACCTGATCGCCCACGGCGAACTCCAGGTCACGTCTGCGCACATCGGCGTATGATTTCTGCCTATCCTAAGCTGACTTCATGTTAGCCCGGATCTGTCATACCTCTGCCTGAACTTGTTCCAGATACTCTGGTCTTATAATGACCGTCTCACTCGACTCATCCCAGCATAATGGCGTGCGGCATGGTCTACCGTACAAAGCCTGGAAGGGAGACATCTTGATCGAAGCATGGTAACTGTTGTTGTAACTAAACTCAATTAGATGTAACTTATCAATCCAGCTAGTCTGAAAGTCAAGTGCACATGCACGTAACATATCCTCGAGTGTCTGGATGGTGCGCTCACTCTGTCCATCTGTCTGTGGGTGGAACGCTATACTTAGCTTCAGCTCGGTACCAAGCGCTTCCCGTGTGGATTTCCAGTACCTGGAGAGGAATCTGGTATCCCTATCAGACACGATAGTCTTTGGTACCCCATGGTGCCGAACTATCTCTCTATCGAAAAGCTCTGCAAGTTTTGCCACTTTCCAGGTGTCCTTCATCGGTATGAATCGGGCCACCTTGGTCAGTCGGTCAAGAACAACCCAAATCATATTCAGACCTCCCCTTGTAGGCGGAAGCCCTACTACGAAGTCCATAGAAATGTCATGGAACTTCCACTCAGGCACTGGCATTGGCTGCACCATACCACCAGGCCGTCGGTGCTCAAACTTGACCTTCTGACAAGTGAAACACCTCAACAATAATCGTTCACATCCTTTTTCATTCCAGTCCACCAAAAATAACGTTTCATACCCTTATACATTTTTGAAGCTCCGGGGTGAATCGAAGTCGTAGAACAATGGGATTCACTCAGTATGCACTCCTTCAGCTCAGCGCTACTCCTCGGAATACACAGTCGGCCATTAAGCCTAATCAGGTCATCATCGTGGAGTCGGAAGTCATACTTCTGACCATCGAATGTGCCATCAATAAGCTTCTGCCTGATCTCCAACATATACTGATCCCTCATCTGAGCACTCCGCACCTCTTCAACCAAGCTAGTATGAGAGACTAGCGAATGGAGAGAGTGTGCTCGGCGACTCAATGCGTCAGCTACCACATTTGCCTTAACCTATTTATATTGCAGATTGATGTCGTAATCGTTTAGAAACTTGACCCACCTTCTTTGTCTCATGTTCAACTCCTTCTGAGTGAACAAGTACTTTAAATTCTTGTGGTCAGAATAGACCGTCACACTTACCCCATACAAATGATGTCGCCATATCTTCAATGCGAAGACAATGACACCCAATTCTAAGTCGTGGGTAGGGTAGTTCTCTTCATGCTTCTTCAGCTGTCGGGAGGCGTATGCTACGACCTTCCCGTGTTGCATCAACACACAACCCATACCTCTGCCTGATGCGTCGTAATAGACCTCAAAACCATCTGGACCGTCTGGTAAAGTCAGGACTGGTGTAGATGTCAGAGCATCCTTGAGACTCTGAAAAGAACTCTCGCAGTCATCTGTCCACTCGAATGGAGCATCCTTCTTCATCAAGGAAGTCATCGGCTTCGAGACACTAGAGAAGTCCTTCACAAATCTCCTATAATATCCTGCCAGACCGAGGAAGCTCCTGATATCGGTAACTATCTTCGGCCTAGGCCAGGTGCGCACTGCATCAATCTTTGCCGGATCAACAACGATCCCGGCTTCAGAATTCACATGGCCAAGAAAAGATACTTGGTTCAACCAAAATTCACACTTTGAAAATTTAGCATATAACTGATTCTTTCTCAATGTTTGCAACACACTTCTCAGGTGGCTTTCGTGCTCACCCCTCGATTTCGAGTACACAAGAATATCGTCGATGAAGACTACCACTGACTTGTCCAACTGATCTTGGAACAAGCGGTTCATTAAGTCCATGAACTTGGCTGGTGCATTGGATAAACCAAACGGCATAACCGTAAACTCATAATGTCCATATCTGGTTCTGAATGCGGTCTTCTCAATGTCACTGTCACGGATGGCAATCTGATGGTATCCGGATCGTAGATCTATCTTGGAGAATACTGATGCTCCTTTCAACTGATCAAATAGGTCGTCAATGTGTGGTAAAGGATAACGGTTCTTCACCGTAACTGCATTCAGCTCTCGATAGTCAATACACAGGCGGAGACTACCGTCCTTCTTCTTCACGAAGAGGACCGGCGCTCCCCATGGCGAAACGCTAGGGCGGATAAATCCCTTGTCGAGTAGGTCTCTCAGCTGCTCCTTGAGCACTGTCATCTCTGCTGGAGCCATACGATAGGGCGCCTTCGCAATTGGTCCGGTGCCCGGAACCAAATCAATCTCAAACTCAACTTCCCGTGCTGGCGGCATGCCGACAGTTCCTTAGGAAATACATCAGGAAACTCTAACACTACCGGCACATCTGGGCTGAACTCTGGGTCTCTCTCTATGTCCTGGACATAGCAGAGGTATACATCATTCCCTCGTTGTAGTTCACGATACATAGCCATGGCGGTGATGATCTGAGTCAAAGGCTCCCTGGGCCTCTGGCGGTAAGATATAGTAACCCCAGACGGACTCCGAAGAAGCAGACGATGCTCGGCACATAGGATTCTGCCCTTGTACCGCTCCAACCAGTTCATCCCGACAATCACATCAAAACCAAGTCCCTCAAACTCTATCAAGTCAATCGGAAACTCTTCATCTCTGATTCATACAACAACATCTCGGTGGTAGCGGGTACACCTGATCCGCTCTTTCGACGGGAGAGTGACTAGGAAGCCTGGCATCTCATCACCGTCTAACCCCAGCCTCTTCGCAAAGGATAGCGAAATAAATGTGTGTGAGGCTCCGGAGTCGAACAAGATCTAAGCGTCCACGCCATTGACTGGAAAGGTACCGGTGAGGATTGTGCCGCTCTTGCCGGCTTCTGCCTCATTGCAGACACTCAGTATACCTCCCGTTCCGAGTGCACAGCCTAATTCATTGGCAAACTAATAAGTATTTGGTAACAACACGGTTGACATACTTCAAACAACTCCACTTTATTCATTAACATTCTCTTTACACCACAAAGTGGTTTACATCTCTGACATAACTAACACATACAACATCCTTAACATACACTGGTTTAACACATTACATGATTATACAAGACTTTAAAACTGTCTGAAGGTCAAATTCAAATATCCGGGTTTCATGTGTGTGGCATTGATCACTGCCGATGGTGCGGTATTCAGTTTGATCTTCTTGATGCCATGATATAGCATCCTTGACTGCCCACCCATGATTAACACATCTCCTGATTTCAACACTAGCTTGCTTGCGAGATCAGCACGCTTCTGCTCGCCGTACACAAACACTGCGGTATCACCAATGGACCAAGACACCACGGGTACTCCCTAACTTAGAGACTCGGGTGACTCGTCCTTATCTTGGTGTAAACCTAACCGTCCACCCTTTTGGTAGAAGTTCACAATACATAAGTCTGCTTTAACACTTGGCATTGAATATGATTCAACTTGCTGAGCAATTCCCACGACGTGGTTAACGACCACAAGGAACTCCTCAGGTATACTTGGTACAGTTGCTCCATCTTCAGCTCGCACTTCTTGATATGTCTTGGTGTAAGGGTTCCAGTCCTTACCCATGCACATCATCTTCAATTGTCATGATGACATGGCATGAATTTTAAACATACAACTTATATATCACAGCAAGATTATTGCATAACAACATCACACATAACATACAAGAACGAATCCTTTTAGGAAATGAACAAACACAATTAGTTCCCATGGAGAGCCTAGAGAATGTTGCCAAACTCATGCTAAGCTCGTTACATAACTTGTTACCGTCCTATTAGATTGAACGAATAACTTAACACAAGGTGCCTCGGAAATAGTGATCCAAGCACACCGAACAAAACATAGTATGCCCTTGTGGCTCGACGTGAGTCAGTAAAATAGCCTTGGTTAAGCTAAAGGGAAGGTTGGAAACCAAAATGGAAGAACAACCATAACATACAAAGAGAATCGAACCGGTTATGACATCGACTCCCATACTCACACGCGTGGCCAGAACAGACCGGACTCCTTACTCCCCCGTTAGCACTTGTTAGAAGTTCAACATCGAACTCAACAAACAATCACATACAAGTGGTTAAGTCTTGTTAGACACACACAAGGGAATAGAGTCACACTTAACAATACAATAATATTTAACAACTGTAAACTCGTTACATGACTTAAGTCTTACAAGGTCATAAACACACAGAAAAACAAACAACACACACAAGCCGGTGTAAACCGGTAGGCAACAGGCTGCAAGAAAACCATACCTTGGTCCCTGCTTCGATTGGTTTCCACCGTAGGCAACTCCTATACATAATTAACGATGTCGGTTAATTAACTTATTCAACTTATAACTTACTAAGTGTTTACATGTTTTCATGACCATGTTTTACCCTTAATCTTACACTCATTTTATCTTTATTATTCATACTAGGGCCCACTGCATAACTCTCATTCTCTTTCTTAGATTTAAAGAATTTTTTTTGTTCTGGTTTGGACCGCCCCTCTGGGGAGGTCCCCAGGGGCGGTCCACAACAGAATGTCTCACGCATGCAGCAGACAACAGGACCTCCCCACAGGGGCGGTCCGTAGGGGCGGTCCACTACAGAACCAATTTTCTAATGTGCTTTTCTCCTCTTTTTGAACTCCAAATTCATCCCAATTTTTTCCTATGTTTTACACATGTTCTCCCACATGTTCTAACATCTTTTGGGCACACTTAAACCCTCTCTAAACATCCCAAAAACTCCTTAAACTTTTACTCAACGCTTACTAAGTCCTTAACACTTAGAACATCTTTTTTTCTTACACTTTTAACTTGTATTCTTGCCTAGGACTTCCTCTAACCAAAGTATTCCCTCACTACCTTATAATCATCTCTTTAAGCATCATTTGCACTACCACAATCCCCTTTACACAAACTTCCTAGGTCCTTCTCACTAGCTCTTGTTTTAAACCCTCATGAGGCATTTCCCTTTCATTGTTCACCAAACTTTGCACAAGACTAAAGCACACTTTTACTACTACCTTGGTATGCTTACAATCACCCATTTGATTCTCTAAACTTCCTTGAACAATGCCCAAGTCATTTTCATACTTATGAACACCTAAATTCCTTTCCTTTCACCAAATCAACCCTTAACAATTCCTAGTGAACCCTAGGTCATCAAACTTCATTAAAACACCTAAACTTCTTATTTTCTATTCAAATTTTGACATGCTCCTTAGTATTTTCTTACACCAAACACAAGGTTTCTCACCCTTGTACACTCAAGAACATTTATTCACACAAAAATGTTCTTTACACACAACTAAGCCTTAAACTACACTACATAACAATATAGTGCATAATTTAAATTGCTTGGCACTTAGGCCCTTAAATTGCATGGCTCTTAGGCCCTTAAATTGCATAAACCTTAAACACTGAATTTCCCACATAATATATGCCTTTGACCTGCGAATACATACAACAACACATATGCCTTTTTAATAAACCCTTGAGGGTATTTTACTAGCTCATTTACCATTGGCTCCTTAAGTAGCTTGTTAAGCATTTTAAAACTCAATTTTCCTAAGGCACTTTAGGTTAGGTAATTTACCTCTTTTCCTTTCAAACTTCTTTCTTGTTTCCTTGAATAGGAAATGAGCAAGGAAGTTGATCACTTGTCAATCTTCCACCCACACACAAGTAAAGATAATGAGCATTAAGCTTCATGCTTATACTCATTAATAAACCTTAGGTTATATAATGTCTTAAAACACATAAATGAATGTTTTACCTTAGAATTGAGTAGGAATTGAATTAAGTAGCAAGAGAGGACTCCACCTAGTCCCTTGAAGATTAGAATGAGCTAAAAATAAGCAAAAGAAAACACCATGAAGAAGGTGATTTCGGTCACTTATGAAAACAAGAGGAAGTGAAGTTTTCTTTGAGTTTCCTTACCTTGAAGCAAAGGAGAACAACAAGGTGTGAAAAGATGAGCTCAAGCTCCTCCCATGGTGATTCCTCTTGGCACCGAAATGGAGGTTTTGGAGTTTTGAAAAGACAAGATTGTAGAGCTTGACTAAACTAAGAGAATGGTGGTCTTGAAATTATTTTTGGAGCATGGAGCTAGGAGTTATGGACAATCAAAGATGGATAATGGTATAAGGCTGTAGCAAAACCGTGAATGGAGAGGAGGAAGAGAGGTTGGAGACGGTGGGAACAAAGAAGGAAAGAAGATAATGAAGGAAAGGTAAGTTTGTAAGATATTTATGCTTAAAGTAAATAGTAACTTACTTTATCATTACTTATTTACTTGTTAACTAGCAAAGGTGGTGACTCACCTTATAAAAACCGGCCCCCTTTATGTACTTAGGGGTGTTTTGGTCTTTGTTGACCAATTTACTTACTTATATTGACTTATGTTATAAACTAGCTTAATTTAGTTACTATTCACAAAACAAGGCACATAATTGTGAAATTTTTGATTTCCCATTGATTTAGACTTCCTAATGTGATACTAAGTAGTACACATGTTAATTAAAGAGTAATGATGGACATTTAGCCACCAAAACCCATTTACAAGACAATGTTTCAAAAATGTGCTTTAAGACTCCTTAAAGCACATTTTGTGTTTTAACTTGTTTTCAAGCTTGGTTTTCTTTGGTACTTGATTAAATATGTTCATTAATATATAAATAAGGTCTTGGTAGGCTCTTAGAGTTTAAACCAAGGTTATCCCAAGCTTAGAGCACATTTTGGCCCTAATTGACTTTAAGGTATTTATTTGTGTTTTCTATGGTTTAAATTGTTTACTAATGTTTCTAAGACTTTTTAGTCTTAATATACCATATTTTAATGTTTAAACAACACACTAAGGTTTGGGGTATTTCACTTTCCAAATACCACCTCGCATCTAACGAACCTGATTTTCCACAACAAGAGCAATAATTTAGATAAATCATGGCTTACTTTAGACAGAGCTATATCAAGAAGCCAATGACATAGTGCACCATCCGTACGAATGTGTGTAAGCAAAGTTATCCCTCCCTTTCCCATAACTCCCCGTGAGCAGTGGAAAAAAAGCATACAGCATAGACTCATAAACTCCACAAAAACATTGTGGATTATAATTCTCACTACATCTTGATTGTAAAATTTCCCGACATGGGATATATAATTCCATGAAGAAACTTCCAACCAAAGTATTTAAATCTTGACGGAAGCTTGCATTTCCAAACCATGCAGACTGCCTTGCCCAATTGGCATATTGTGAACCTTAAAAGGACTTTGTTAACTAGTAGGGGTATTTGTCGTTTTTCCATCTAGTCAATGACTATAGTGGCATTTCATGGACTTTTACAAAAATATAGTAGCATTTTGTGACTTTCTTTTTTTAGTGGCATTTCATGAATTAGCCAAAAATAAGTGGCGCTTCATGAAATTTCCCTATTAATTATTATAAGAATACAAATGTTAATATTTAATTATTATCACTACTATTTTCAATAATACACAAAGTAATCTTAACTTAATATTTTATTTATGATTAAAGTTTATTATAACTTTGAAACATAAAAAATAAAATAAAACTTATTCATATATATTATTGATGTAATTTCTTTTTATTATTTGCCACAAAATTTGCTAGTTATTGTACTGGATGTGTAATATATGTAATAACTTTAAAATATCAAAATATGCAATATGAAAAATTATATAAGAAAAAGGACTATAATGAATTTTGAAATGAATACATTCGTTTATATAACCAAAATACAAGTATTAAGTACTAGTACTTTACAAGAAAAGATGGTGGATCCTAGTTTCTGGGTTGTTAGAGCATAATTATCAATGGTTCTTATTGGTTCTCACCTAAATAAATAAAAAACATGAGGTATATATATGAGGTGGAAGAAAAACAGGGAAGAACTCTAATTTCAGATTATTGGGAAAGAACTTTTTAAAAACTCATAAAATGGAACCCACCTTTTCTTCTTCTAATTATAATATGCCAAATATAAATAGTTAACCTTATATATTTTAAAATTTTAATATTTGAAAATCAACTAATGATATAAATAAACTTAATATATCAAAGTTTTAAAATCTCATTCTCTACAAAATGAGATGTATATTGACTATGTTTTTCATATATATATATATATATATATATATATATATTATATTTTGGTGGTATAAAAATGTCATACTAAAATATTTTGAAATTTATAATATGTACCATTTTATTAATTTCAAGTTCGTTGTAATATTTTATTCCTAAATAAAAGGATTAGCTATGAGCCTATGATAGGAGTGTTCCCTATGTTGTTTCCTGAGTTTGGCGGACACTCTTTTTCCTCCCTGGGCTTTTTTCCACTGGGTTTGCCTTGGGAGGTTTTAATGAGGCCTGATATTTGCCACTCATCTTTTTAATAAAATGGCTTTAAGCCGCAATTATCAAAAAAAAGAAGAAGCTATGAGCCTATGATATGTCTATAATATTAGTAATGACGTATTCATAATTATGGATGAATATTTCTATTCTTATAATAATTAATAAGCATGTTCTAACATGATATGCTAAACAGAAAGAGTTAAGAATCAAATAATGTATTATTTAATGTTTCTAAAAAGGAGATATGTTTTTTTTAAAGAATTTACATTAATAGTATATATGAATAAATGTTATTTTATTTTTGTTTCAAAAATATAATATAAATAAAATATTAAGTTAATATTGTTTGTGTATTATTGAAAATAGTAGTAATAATGATCAAAGATTAATATTTGTATTCTTATAATAATTAATAAGTATAAAATAAAATGACATGACAAATAAAGAGAGTAAAAAACCAAAGGATGAGTTGGCTGATGTTGGTAAAAAACAGACATAATTCTTAAAATGATGTCACCAAGAGAAATATAAAATGATGTGGCAGTGTGAGAAATATAAAAATTATGAGTTATACTTATTAAATTCACCCTACTTATCCCTACATGTGCTACTTATTGACCCTTTTTGAACACAGGTTTTAACTATTCTTTTGACAATAAATTTGCTAATCCATTATTACTATTTTTATGTTTTTAAAATAATATTTATATTTCAAAGTTATACAATTAGTAAAAAGTTTATCCTTTATGTATATTATTTGTACATATCATCTTATTTACATCCACAAACTACATATATGAACTTTCAATGGAAAAAAAGAGGTACTTTAATCTTTTTGGACGCTTTCCAGCAATGAATCGACCACAATGTGAAGGTAAGTCATGAGACACAAGGTAACTTTTAAGAGGGTTAGGTTCATAGGCTGAATTTAAAGGTGGCCAACGTCACCGAACTGGTGGGATCGAATCGAAACCGGTTAGTTCAGAATCGGTCAGAACTAGTTTGAAGCCGGAACCGTGTGCAAGTGAAGTGAATCCGAATACATATTTGGAGATTTGGGATTGAACTGGATCCGGAACCGTCTTGGAACTGGAATCGGAACCGAATCAGGAATTGATACATTTGGTGTAAGGATGAATACAAAGAACTGGAATGGTGGAAACCGCCTTGAAATCGGTCAAAGTGTTAATTCCCGTTTTCCCTTATGATTTTTTAAAAAAAGTAGAAATGCTTTTAAAAAATTCAATTTTTTTTGAAATAAATAAAATTTCAAATTGACACTGAATCTGGAACCGGAAACGGAACCGAAACTGGTAAAGAACCGGCCGAAACCGGTTTTTTGAGTGAATTTGAAGCAATATAGCCTTCGGAGTCAGAACCGGAACCGCCCCGGAACCACCAATGACCGGATCCGAATCCAAATACACATGTTCTGGAACCAATCAAAAACCGGAACCGTTGCCAGCTTTAATTGAATTTGACTTGTCTAACGGTCAAATTTTACACCACTAGTACAAATTATTGCTTGTGGCATCTATTTGAGTAAAATAATGTTTTTATATTAAATTAAATAAACGGTATACAATTTAAACTTAATTTTATAATTGATGTTGTTTGATATAAATTTCAATATAAAAAAATGATTTTTAAAAAGGTGTTATATTCAAATAGTTTATTTTTTCTAAATACTAATGAGGTTTTAATGGTCATTTCTTCTATTGAATTAATTTTTTTAACAAATTTATAATTTGTATAATTATTTTGGTATTGATTTTTATGTACAAGGGTATTCAAATTGCGTATAATAAAAAAATTATATAATTTTTATAATGTTCTAAAATAATATTACTATTTTAAACAAAATAAATATTCTGTTTTTAATTAGTTTATTTATTCACAATTTTTTACTACAGCGCATTCTTTACTTTCAAACATCTTAAGTATAAAGCTGTGTAAAAACATCAATTCTTTTTTTTTTTTTGGCACATTTGTAATAACACCTAACTAACATACTACATCAAAAAATACAACTCATACAAAGCAACTACAATATTAGCTAGCCCATCACATCACGTTGTCATCTGTCTTACGTGTAGAAGTATTGCATGCAGAAAGACTCGAATTTCCCATTCTCCATACTAAAATCTGCCAGTGCCCATAATTATTTGCTGGTTTCAAGAAGTGGGCTGACTATATAATAGCCTGATGATTAGTAGTTACTTAATTAACTACCAATATATGATTCTTTATATCTTGGCTTTTTAAATAATTAAAAGCCTGGTTACATTTTATATACCGGATAAAGTCAGGCAACCAAGCAAGAAGGAAAATGAGTGAAAGAGCTTCAGAAAGCGTGAAGGGCTGTTGCGATTGGCAAACAAAGTGCAGTCATAAGAAGTTGATTGATTTCATTGATGCAAATTGAGCGTTGGGAGTGGGGTATCACCTTGAAAACAACATAGAACAAATTGCAAACCGTTCATTGCGTAAGATGCAAGCATAAGACCAATGGACCTTCATCATACTCAACACGTTTCCGGCTTATAAGGCAACATGGGTTTACATATCTTGCGGTATAGAAGTCCCATCACATCAATTTTATCTAATTCCATGTATAGATTCTTATTGATGATTTTTATAATGTGAACACCTATATGCATGTACCAGAACCATTTTATTTATATGGGATAATCTATTGTTACTGTCTTTAACAAAACCAAGATTGAAAAATGGAAGTTCTCGAATCCTTAGCTGCTGATGTGAAAATTATCTTGAGCTTTGTACCAAGTAATTCGTTGCAAAGCATAGACTATACAAATGGATGAAGCCAGCATTCACCACTGCTCAACTCAAGTCCATGGCAATGATCCACCAGATTACTGTTCAGACATATTCATGCCGTACCAATTTTATCTGACATAGATGATGTCACGACTTGCGTATAGTGTTCATCTCTTACTACGAGAAGATCCTTTCATAAACAAAACATTATGAAATTCCAAGCTGATTTCAATTTGGTTCACTTTGCACAATAAAGAGCTAAGGATTACAAGTAATAATATCCATATATGTGCACAAGCGTCTCATACCACTCTCAATATGATCAATCTTAATTTGTAATGTGTCATCATGAATTAAGGATACAATTAACAAAAGCACTTTGTTCTCACTAGTTGGAAATCAAAATACTTTTTGATAGGTGGTTTAAGGAATTGAGGGGATAGATAAGGTTGGAAAAGGAGGTTCCTTATTCTAGATGAAAAGAAGTTCATGTAGAAAAGGACAAGATTCAAGATTCTGAAGTGGTGGGCTTTTAATCCATTTAAATTCCGGTTTATCTTGATTTTAAAATTAGCCATCCACAAATAAATTCAGGGGAAGAAGGAGGAAAGGAGATGAAGCCTTCTTTAGCGTTCAAACAGTAGTTGCTGTTTAGACAGATCCTACAAGAATCAGGGTAGAGGTGAGGCAATTTAGGGAAGCTGGGTAAGCTTTGACTTTAGCCTGAATGAAGAGTTGGAGCTTTTTGCGAGTGAGGTTAGTTGCTGAAGTTGAGGCCAGGGGGAAATGAGTTGGAAAGAGGTCATAGCTGTAGCTTGCAAAGGAGCTGTTGCGATTGGCATAGAAAAGAGGGATCAGAAAAGAAGTGATGACCTTATAAGGCTCAACAGGAGGGGGTACTGGCCAGCAGAAGGGATTTTTCTTACTAACTGCGGTATTGAGTTGGAGAAGTGTGAAATCATTGATTGAAATTGGGCAACTGGTGTAAGGAATAAGACTGGATGCGATATCCACATGGAGTGATCACATCAATTGATCTTTGCCATTGGAAGAGCTTCTTTTACAAATTCCAAGATGGTGATGGACCTAGTTGAGCATTGTGCCAACTGGGATTTCGGGGGATAGGGCTGAGGCTTTAACAAATCCAAGATGAAAAAGGAGGGGAGAGAAACAATTGATGAGCTGTAAATTGAACCACTTGAGAAAAAAGGGAATATCTTATGCATAGGAGGGTCAATACAAGTGGTAAATAGAGGGATCCAAACCTCCTTATTTGTAGTCCATGGTCTGAAGACACTTTCAATGACTGTCAAGAGGGGGTAAAGACATTTATTCAAAATTCAAGCTTGATTACCATGAGTATCTCTTTGCACAAGAAAAAAGCTATAGGACAAGGTATCTCTTATTCCATCTTGTTTACAAGCGTCATCATAGCTACTACTCATATTTGATCCATCTTAATTAATTCCATGTCATGATATATAAGGATACAATTAAAAAAGGCACTTTGTTTCTCACTAGTTGGAAACTAAATACTACTTTCGGTATATAGGTTCTGGTGAAATGGTGATACTTGATTGATAGCGAAGATGCCATTCTCAAGCAGAGACAGACTAGTAGAAGGATATTTTTGGTCATTAGGGATATACTATGAGCCTGAGTATCTGACTGGTAGAAAGATATTTCTACAAGTGTTCAAAGTAATCTCCATAATTGATGATATTTATGATTCTTATGGACTCATCAACGAGCTTACAATATTCACAAAAGCAATTGAGAGGTAAGTACTTTTGTAAGTTGACAGATACTTCATTTGCAACAAACCAATGATTTCAATAACAAAATATATGTATGGAGCTCATTTTTAGTTGTATTGCGTTTAATAATATTCATAGGTGGGACATGAGTTGCATGAAAGAGCTTCCTGAGTACATGCAAATAATGTACAAGGCTCTCCTTGATACTTTTGAAGAGTTTGAACGTGACCTTGCTCCATTAGGAAGATCACAATATGTTAAATATGCAAGAGAAGAAGTAAGATTTCAATTTTTTTCAAATGATTACATATTATCTTTCAACTGAAATATTCAGCCTATGATTATACCATCCAACTTTACATGCATATTTTACATTTGTAGTTTATCGATGTGTGTCGTGTTTACTACCAAGAAGCAAAGTGGTGTCACGAAAAGTACAAACCTAGCTTTGACGAGTACATGGAAAAGGCTTCCATTGTGAGCTTTGGGGGAAATTTGGGAGCAGTTGTGTTTTATTTGGTGTGAAAGAAGCTAAAAAGGAAGAAATTTGAATGGGCTCGACAAAAACCACTTTATGTTAGGGACACTGGCATTATTGGTCGTCTCATGGATGATGTGGCCAGCCATGCGGTAAGAATCTAGCTACTACATTTTTTGATACACTCAATTATTCAAATATGAATTATGTACTTACTTTACTATACTTGACATGAATTATTAACAGTTTGAACAAGGAAGGAATCATGTGCCGTCTTCTGTTGAGAATTATATGCGACAATATCAAGTGACAGAGGAAGTAGCTTGCAAAGAGTTTCAGAAACAAGTAGATTATTGTTGGAAGGATATCAATGAGATGATGATGAAGCCTTATTTAATTGCAAAATTTGCTTATCCGACTCTTGAACAATTGTCGTGTTGTGGATGTCATTTACAAGGGAGAGGATAGTTACACATTTTCGAATCACACCATGAAGAACAACATATCACTCATCCTTACTGATCCGGTTCCAATGTGAAAGTAACACGAAGGATAGCAAACGTTGGATTATGTGACCCTTACTCCATAATAAGGATAAGACTTGAATAAGGATAAGACTTGAATAAGGTAATGCCATTAATAAGGTTGTGCTTTGAGTACCCATATGTAAAACTCCAATTGTTAGTTTTTATTTCTCTTACGTGTGAGTGTAAGGTATAATACAAAATGTTATAATGGCGGAAATGTGTAAGCCATGCTTATAATGCTGCAAAAGTTGTATCATATTATATGTATTATGAAATTCGTTGTGAATGCAACGTGCTAGTTCGAAGTTTTGCAACTTCCTCTATTCTCAAATGTGCCGTGATGCATGTCTAGTGTTTTGGCAATTGTAAAGGTTGAATCCTTTCCCTCACGTTCCTAATCGATATTATTGAGCCTAGGGATCTAGGTTGATCGCGAAGTCGAATTACCTTGCTACAAGAGAATCGTATTTAGGAAGAGGTGAATTGAGAGAAAACTGATGTTCGAGAGAAGGTTCTGTAAATCTGAATGGCGTATCTTTATTCTGTGAGGGTGATCCCAATTTATAGTTATTTTCCAGGGCTCCTGGGTCTACCAGCCTGTCCTTTCTCTTGCCAGGCTGTCATTCCAATAACCTACATAAGTACGCTAATGGGCTGCAGCTGAGCATCTAGACTCTACATATATTCTTCTCTTGATTACTTGACCAGTCGTGGACGACCGGTCGCTACTCGTGCTTTACTTTGCACCTTTGACGACCGGTCACAGGCGACCGGTCGCTATACATACTGGCCTTGCTCTTTTGGCACCGGTCACAAACGACCGGTCGCTACCTATATCGTGCCTTCTCTAACTATCGACTGGTCACATGCTAACAGGATAATTGTAGGAAAAACTATATACAAAATGAATAAAATAAATAACTAAACCTACAACTCTACTACGGGTAGCAAATAAAACCCGGTCGGAGTATAGTGTAAATATATTACGACCGAGAGTATCGAACCCAAGGGACTTATAGAAAACTAGTCCTAATTCGGGCATAAGCCTATTCTAAACAAGGGGGAAAAGTAAATGTGATTCTAAACTAAATAAGTACTAACTTTGATTCGAGAAGATGTCAATGCAAAAGTAACGTAAGACCAATAATCAAGGGTGGCAAGTCTCAAAGAGGATTTGGTCTCGCAAAATGCATATGCCGGGTGACATGCCGGACCTCCGCTACCCGGCATAGTCAAGGCCTTTGAATATGCTGAATAACTTCCATCCGACACTACATCCGGCATCGTACATTCCGTAAATAACACTTCCAGAATCGGGTCTGAATAAAGGAACTCAATATTCATACTTGCATCGTGCATAGCTAATGCCGCGAATACAAATAGAATAACGGGAAATAAGAGATTAACCCTAAACCTTAGGTCTTGATGCCCCTCTTTCGGAACAACAAACTTAAAGATTACAAAAATCCTAATCTATCCTACTCTTGCTTGGGAAAAATAGGACTTATAGATAAGAGAATAAATAGCTTCTTCATTCTACTTTGCATGAAGACTAGAACTCGGGTTAAGAAACTTGAAAATTCCATAAATGATAATAAGAGTTTTACAAGGAAATCTTCTCTAACCAAAAATCTAACAAGGATTCTACATCACCATCCACACAACTACAAGAAGAGAATACAAAGGGGGGGGGGGGGGAAGGAAATGTTCATAGCCTTAACTCGACAAGGTCTTCTTCTTCTCTTGCGTGGATGGATCTGCAGACGTTCCTTCGACACCAACAATGGAGTGGAGTGGAAATAGAGACGTGAATGGAGTATATATTGATGTTGAAGTGTCAAATGATGTAGCCTCACGGCCTATTTATAAGGCTTCAAAATGTCTCTTGCCGGGCGTCGTGCCGGATCGTCAGTAGCCGGCACACGTGGGAAATGTGCCCAACTGTTAACGGTCGAAACCGCCAATTCCGCGTGAAACAGTGTATATGCCGGGTAGGAGATACCCGACATCATACCCGACAGCAGTTGGAAATCACGTGGAACACATGTGCTGTCGTATGGTCAACCGAAGCGACTTAACACTTATGCCGGATAGCAATTACCCGGCATCACATCCGGCAAGGCTCCTTTTCTGATTTATGCTCGTGCCGTGCAGAATTACTCCGGCATGGAGTCCGACATCATTTGAACTTTTTCCTAGAAAATCATTCCTTGCAAAGAAAAAACTCACAAAACATAAGACTGTACAAATAATATACTTTAAGACATAATATAACATAAATAACATATATATAACCTTATTTAGATAAGTATAATACTAAATCTAGCACATAAAATATGATAAGTCTGCGGCTTATCAAGGCCCTACACTTACCTTTTGCTAGTCCTTGAGCAAAACAAGATTAGAAAGGAGTAATTACTTTTGCACAAAATAGATAAACTTTAGAATGACAATAAGATAAATATTTACAACTCTCTGACTCTATTTCACAAGTATCACTTAATCATCCTTATCCATCAAAACATACCATTGGGTATAAAATAAAGCATTTCAAAACCGATCAAAAACTTTTGGGCTATTTTGCATAAGGGATTTGTAATCTCTCCTTTTTCCGGTTTCCACAAGTCAACTCTATTTTTCAAGAGTTTCTGAATGTGGCCAAGACACTCATCAATGGCTTCTATTGCTCAGCCCTATTTTGCAAGGGTTTTTGAATCAACCATGATTTTTCGCATTGAAGAACGGGGAATTTAGGAGAAAAATAAAAGGAAAAACTCTCGTTTCTTGCTTTTATTCTGAGGCACTCATTGCGACCTCAAGGAATATAATGCTTTTCCTTTGGAAGAAGATATATATTTTTTTTTCTTTTTTTTTCTTGTTTTTCTTCTTCTTCTTTTTTTCACAAAACCCTTTTTAAGATTTTCACCCAAAAGATTTTTCACAATTTGAGAAAGAAAAGAAAATAATACCCAGAAGTACATAAATGAAAGAGTTAGGAGCAAGATCATATACTCATGTTAATAAAGAGAATCAAAAAGTTAAAAACAGGAATCTTACAGGTCATTAGAAAGCTTACCTCTTGAGAGAACAAACAGTTAGTCATTCCTAATCTTATCTTAATTAAAAAACATGCAAAAAGTTTAGTAAAACATTGATAAAACTCACAACTTATGCATACTATAAATAAAAACTTATTTTTTTAAGGGGGATCCCTGTCCTACACTTGGCAGGAACACTGTCCCCAGTGTTCAAAAGAAACAATAAAATTGAATTTTTTAAGAAACTAAAATAACTATTTTGAACGTACTAAAAAAAACAAATCATAAAAAAAATAAAAGAGAAAAATTAAATGGTAAGAAAGGCTCCCCTATTTGATATTGAAGGTGTGAGGAGGACCCGCCCTACACTTAACCTTTTAAGCTATTTGGCATTATCTGAGAGATCCTGGGCAGGATAGTAACCGAATTCGCATGCTCCCGTGGATTTGTTTGCGTTTGGGACGGGAGCTGACCTTGTTGTCGTGGTTGCGTCAGAAGTTGCTGTAATTGCAACAGCAACGATTTGTGCTCCTTGCGAATGGTCAAGATCTCGTTGTGAGTGTCCTGGGTCTTGTTCATCAGGGCTGACATCATGTCATGAAGTTCAGCCATTTCAGCCTCTAATGATGATGCAGGATGGGATGGTCTGTATTGCCTTGGACCTCCCTGGTAGCCGGCTTGGCCTTGAAAGTTGTGAGGGGGCTGGTTCCCCTGTTGCCATGGCTGCCGATACCCTTGGTTACTCACATAATTGACTTCCTCAACATTCTGAAAATCGGGCATGTCAGGGCTTGGAGCGTGTGGTCGTGCACTAACCACGTTCGCCTGTTGATGAAGTTTGTTCATTGCTATTTGCTCCACTACCTTCTGTAGAGCGCTAACCTTCGTGGATGTTTGAGCATTACTCTCCAATAACTGCTCATGACTTTGAATCACTTTGTCAAATTTGGAGTTGCCCTCATCCACCTGATATAAACCAACGGTACCACCCCTGGTTCCACCGGTGGCCCAATCTCTTATCTCTTCGCAAAGATATTCAATTCCATTAAGGAATTGATCTCCAGGCTTCTTCAATATGTCTGCACCAAGGGAGGATAGGATCATCGTCTTACATTGGTTGACCAATCCTTTGTAGAACAACTGAGATAGTTATTCCTTGGTGAGGCCGTGGTGTGGACATGTGCGCAGCAACCCTTTGAATCTGTGCCAAGTTTCATAGATGTTCTCCGAGCTAGGCTGTCTGAAATTGTATATCTCGGCGATCATCTCCAGGGTGCGACTTGGAGGCATGAACTTGTCATAGAACTTGGTTGCCATGTCCTCCCATGTGGTGATGGTACTGGGGGTCAGACTGTGGTACCACTTGCTGGCGTTCCCGTAAGACTGTGGGGGAAGAGGGAAAGTCTGGCGTGTTGGAGGACATTGTTAGTGGAGGTTAGGCTGTTTGTGTGTTACAAAAATTTGGTGACGTGGAGCAAAGCATCGTTCGGATTCATACCGTCGAACAGACCCAACTCCTTTATGCATCTAATCTGATGATACGGCTTGAGTTTTTGCCATTCATCATATTCGTTTTGTGCAAGGTGGGGAAGGTCGATTGCTGGTTTCTGGCCTTGGTTGGAAGGCTTGTTTATGTTTCGGACGGTTGGTGCTGCCATTGATGCGTTGTGTAGGTTTCGTAGGTTTCTTCGTTGTTGAAGGGAGCAAAGAAGGGTCCTCTCGATTTCTGGGTCAAAGTTTGCTAATTCTTCAGGAGAATTCGTGGACCGTAGAAGCATTCACTTTGATAACTTCAGGAGGAGCAAGAGAAAACATTATAATACTTCGTAATAATAAAAGAAACAAAATAATGACATAATTAAAATTACGAAAAATACAAGAAAAAACAAATTTTTGGTTATGCCGGACATAAGGCCAGGCGACTCGTACCCGGCAGTGGACTTCCTCCACTAATGCCAGGTTTATACTACCCGGCATATTGCCCGGCGTGTTCAAAACATCGAAAAATAACTTAAATAAAAGACATGGGATGTAAGAGATAATCAAAGTGGAAGACATGAAATGTAAGAGATCATTGTGACTGTACCTACTATTTACGACAAAAATATTGAGTAAAATTGAACATGTCGGGTGACATGCCGACTAAACCCTGTCCGGCATCGGACTTCCTCCGAGATGCCGGTTGTAAGGAACCCGGCATATTACACGGCAAGTTCAAACTCAAAAATCAAATTAATGAATCAAAGTATAGGGACAATTAGAAGAGAGAAATAACGAAAGGTGTAAACAAGAATAAAATCAATTTGTTAAAAATTTTAACACTGTACGAATTATAGAAATAACTTGAACATGCCGGACAGAATGCCGAGTAAAACCTACCCGGCATCGGACCTCCTTCGACTATGCCAGATATTAGATGTCCGGCATTGTGCACAGCACATTCAAATCTACAAACACTAAGTCGAAATAAATCAAGGAATAAAAGAATTTAAGAGTAGAAAATGTTGAATGTGCCGGGTAGGAGACATCCGGCCTTGTACCCGCCTATTCAACCGAAAAAAACAAAATGAACAAATTAAAATAAAGAATCAAAGAATAACGAATAAAGAATAGGGCGTTTTACCGAATTTAGGACTTGGACTAATTCCAAGTCCCCGGCAACGGTGCCAATTTGCTAACAGGAAAATTGTAGGAAAAACTATATACAAAATGAATAAAATAAATAACTAAACCTACAACTCTACTACGGGTAGCAAATAAAACCCGGTCGGAGTATAGTGTAAATATATTACGACTGAGAGTATCGAACCCAAGGGACTTATAGAAAACTAGTCCTAATCCGGGCATAAGCCTATTCTAAACAGGGGGAAAAGTAAATGTGATTCTAAACTAAATAAGTACTAACTTTGATTTGAGAAGATGTCAATGCAAAAGTAACGTAAGACCAATAATCAAGGGTGGCAAGTCTCAAAGAGGATTTGGTCTCGCAAAATGCATATGCCGGGTGACATGCCGGACCTCCGCTACCGGCATAGTCAAGGCCTTTGAATGTGCTGAATAACTTCCATCCGACACTACATCCGGCATCGTACATTCTGTAAATAACACTTCCAGAATCGGGTCTGAATAAAGGAACTCAATATTCATACTTGCATCGTGCATAGCTAATGCCGCGAATACAAATAGAATAACAGGAAATAAGAGATTAACCCTAAACCTTAGGTCTTGATGCCCTCTTTCGAAACAACAAACTTAAAGATTACAAAAATCCTAATCTATCCTACTCTTGCTTGGGAAAGCCTTAAATTGACTTATAGATAAGAGAATAAATAGCTACTTCATTCTACTTTGCATGAAGACTAGAACTCGGGTTAAGAAACTTGAAAATTCCATAAATGGTAATAAGAGTTTTACAAGGAAATCTTCCCTAACCAAAAATCTAACAAGGATTCTGCATCACCATCCACACAACTACAAGAAGAGAATACAAAGGGGGGGGGGGGGAAGGAAATGTTCATAGCCTTAACCCGACAAGGTCTTCTTCTTCTCTTGCATGGATGGATCTGCAGACGTTCCTTGGACACCAACAATGGAGTGGAGTGGAAATAGAGACGTGAATGGAGTATATATTGATGTTGAAGTGTCAAATGATGTAGCCTCACGGCCTATTTATAAGGATTCAAAATGTCTCTTGTCGGGCGTCGTGCCGGATCGTCAGTAGCCGACACACGTGGGAAATGTGCCCAAACTGTTAACGGTCGAAACCGCCAATTCCGCGCGAAACAGTGTATATGCTGGGTAGGAGATACCCGGCATCATACCCGGCAGCAGTTGGAAATCACGTGGAACACATGTGCTGTCGTATGGTCAACCGAAGTGACTTAACACTTATGCCGGATAGCAATTACCCGGCATCGCATCCGGCAAGTGTAACGCCCCGTTTTCTACCATCTGTTATCACGTGGTGTGATAGACAGAGTGCACAAATAAAACACGAAGGAAGCATAAAAGTCTTACAAGAGCGTTACCGCCACACTCACAACCACTGTGAGTGCCTAGGCTTATTACAACAATCCAAACCCAAAATAAAAGTCTGAATAATAAACATTCCTGAAAACCTTAACAAACTAGGTGGAAGTCTCTAATCCCCAAGTCTTCCTCACGCTCTCGTGCAGCTCCAGAGCTCCACTAGTATTCTTCATCTACGGTCATTTGAAAACAATTGTACAC
The DNA here is from genome assembly GCA_023374045.1 of Limonium bicolor. Lineage (NCBI taxonomy): Eukaryota > Viridiplantae > Streptophyta > Magnoliopsida > Caryophyllales > Plumbaginaceae > Limonium > Limonium bicolor. Next base: position 225,064,844 of record CM041781.1, read on the forward strand.
CCCTACCATTAATCATATACTTGTCGTCTAATCATCCTGTTAATCCTATCAGATCGCAGCGGAAATACTACACTACTACGGCGGGTGATACAACGCCGCTAACCGCCCATACGGCTAGCTAGGCTACTACTATCTACAGTGACGGTCTAATGAACATAGTGTACCGAGCTATTATATTACTTACCAAAATACCGCACACCGGATACTTACATCAATGGATCACCGAGTATTTAAGTATATTCAATTACATCCAAATTCAACTTCCCAAAAGAATGAGTTTCTAAAGCTACTCATCTATACCCCCAATCCAATACTTCCACTATTCAAAAAGGTGTACCCTATGGTACACCGGCTAATCAAAAGCTACAGCCGTGTACTACTTAGTACACCATTCATCAATCATTGTTTACAATCCAAAAAGAAATCAAAGAACTAGCTACATCTCTTCATGGCCTTCATCCTTCTCTTGTACCTGGTGTGTAGTAAAAACGGTGCCCCAAGGGGCTCAGCAAAAGCTGCGCATGAACTTCGCATATACCGCGTGCTAGCTAGGGCACGCCGACTATTTGACGTCCACTAAACATGCGATTCATTAATTTCATACATACATGCTTTACATACAACACACATGCATTTACAATACATTACACAATTCAAGGCATCAATACAATAGTGCGTACAATACTTACCTTCACGATGTTAGCCAAGTTACGCATCCGGTTAATCGGAATGGTGTTACTCTTTTACTCATTTCACTTACTTTCTCTTACTTGCACTTACTACTTTCAATTACTTTACTTACTCATTCTTACTTACTTACTTATACTCAAGTTAAGTCGGTATGACCTCCGGCCCTGGGGACTACTCCGTCCCACCTCCGGGATTTACTTGACTCACCAATCCGGGATGCTACCCACTTAAGGGATTTGGGCCGCGGACCAGTTTAAGAGTCAGGAATCGGATCCAACCTCTTGTGTCTCCTCATCCTCACGCGTGGCCGAAACTATATCGGACTTCTACTCATTCCAATTTAATTACCAATTTAAGTTAGATTGGTTAGCTTGTTAGGAATAAGTTAGAAGTCCAAACACATTCACAATCGGTCACAGTACAATACAACATACATACACGCATTCATATTCATCCATACATTTCATGAATTATACAAACTAAGATTTAAGAAAAATATTCACAACATACAACACTACATATTCACAAGTATGCATAGTAACTCCGATTCGTGCATTTATCTTATTTGGTGATCAATTAGCACACAACAACACAAATCAGAGTAACCAAGATAACATACGGGGCATGAGGAATTCATACCGTTCACCGTTGTACTTGTATCCCAACGTTCCTCCGGTGTTCACAAATCAAATCCTATGATATGCATACAATTGAATGATTAATCTAACTATCATTAACTTAACTCATTTATTCTTACGTTACTAACCCATACTTACTAAGTCTTTGCATTTCAATACTTACATTTTATTTACTTACTCCTAATTACTTAACCATGGTATACTTACATTTATATGCACATATGTATAGGTGGGATGGGTATATATATATATATAATTATTATTTAATTTAATTTAATTTTTTTTTGTATGACTCGACCGACCTTACAAGTCCGGTCCCAAGGTCGGTCAAAGTCAGTAAGGAATTACGCTGGAAAATTTCAGGGCCGACCGACCTTGCAAGTCCGGTCCCAAGGTCGGTCCATTCCAGTAAGTTTTGGTTTCAAAATTCTGGAGTCGACCGACCTTGCATGTTCGGTCCCAAGGTCGGTCCATTCCAGTAAGTTTCGTTACAGGCGAATTTTAGCCCGACCGACCTTGCAAGTCCGGTCGCAAGGTCGGTCCATTCCAATAGCTTACAAGACGGAAAAATTTTGAGTCGACCGACCTTGCAAGTCCGGTCGCACAGTCGGTCCATTCCAGTAGGTTACAGACGGGAGAATTTTCTGGTCCGACCGAACTTGCAAGTCCGGTCGCAAGTTTGGTCCATTCCAGAAGCTTTCCCGTCTTGTAAATCTGGGCTCGACCGAACTTGCAAGTCCGGTCGCAAGTCCGGTCCGGCCCAGTACTTCAGTTTTAAATTCTGTTTTCAGTCCTCTTCTTACCCATTACTCCCCCATTGTTCCTACACTTAATCCCACAGGTTTTACCACTAAATAAACTCCTAATGCACCCTAGTTCATTCATTAACTCTTACACATCTTTATTCTAATTCACACACCTAATCTTCCCAGTTTCATTTCAACACTTACACTAGTTCTTCCTAATTACATTATGCTACAGATTTTGCCACTTACACTCCCCTTCTATAACTCCCTCTTCTAATGTCGTTTCTAATATCTCTAATGCATTACAACTACATTAACTATCTCTCCTAACTCACCCACCAATTACCTCAATCAAAATCTGTTACACACACACATTAGTCACCTAGTTTCTAGTTCACTAAGTGTTCTAATCCTAGGCAAATTTTGCCATAGTCTCCCCTATAATTTTATACTCTCACCACATTGTTTATACACACATCTTATTACCCAATCCACCTGTTTCCATAGCATTCATATACAAGGCTCCCATACACAATTACCAATACTAACATACTCATAAAAATTCCTGCACAACACTACAATCCCAAAATAGTTTGTGACAATTTTTAATTGTTTTCAAAGCTTCAATACAATTTAATTCTTCCTCTATATTACACTATGGTTCATTACCATTCTACAATACCCATTTTACTCTTTTAAAAATCTGTTACACATATATATACAAGACTACACAAGGACAAACATATTTTACCTTGTTATTTCACAAGCTTCTCCTTTCTTCCTCCTCTCTTTCCTTCCTTTTTCTTCTCTCTTTCCACCGGTTTAGTAACCAAATCCTCTAACACTACAACCCATTCACATATACATTTCAATACACCATTTTAATACACAATTTAACCCTAACCATTATGTAAGTTCTAATGTAGTTTTAGGGTTTAGAATTTATATTACCTTCCAAGGGTATGAGTAATGCTTGGAGGGGCTCAAGAACAAGTTTCCAACTCCACCAACAAGGCCAAAATCGGCTAGCATCAAGAAGCAAGCAAGGTTTTTAACTTCAAATTTCGTTTTGCCTTTAAGAGCTAGAAAAGATGGAGTTTCAAGAAGATTTTTACCTCAATAGAACAAGGAGAAGAAGATGGTTCTAGTGGTGGTCTTGAAGCTCCAAATGCTCCATAACCATGGAGATAAAAGTTTCTATTTTCGAATTTTGGAAGGATGGAAATGGAGCTCTTGATGAGAGGATTCCAATGGATACTTTTTATAATTTTTGGAAGAGATTTAAAGGGGGTTACAAGAGGAGAGAAGAGAGGTTTTGTGTGGGTTCTCTTATTTCACCATGGAAATCGCATGGGAAGAAGAAAGGAAGAAAAGAGAGAGTGAGGGAGAGGGGTATTGCGTGAGTGAAGAGAGTGTGGGTAGGAGAGAGAGAATGTGAGAGTGAATAAAGTAAGGTGAGTTTTACTTTATTGTTTTTGTCTTTTGTTAATAAGAAGGGAGTGTGTGAGGGAGTGTGAGGGGGCTCCCAATCGGACAACACACAGCCCTTATGGGTTTTTAAAATTCTATTTGCAATATTGGACACACAAGTTTGGTTATTTATGTTTCTACCCCCACAACTTCCCGTTTTTGACAGTTTTTACTAATTTCTCGTTTTATTGATTTTATTGGTTCTAAAGCTTCACTACTTTTTATTAATGACTATTTAGTTGACAGAAATTGTTACGAGTCTATTTGACCCGCTTAAAGTCACGTTTTCCCGGTTACCTCGAAAAACGCGCTTTAAGGTTCATTAGTGCTTTTAATCCATTTTTAAGGATCCGTTTTCTTCGGGATTTGTTCCCTCATAATTATTTATACTTATTTAAGCCTCTAAATTATTCATTAGCCTAATTAATCACTATTTTTAATTACGGGGTATTTCAATCTACCCCCCTTAAGAAACTTTGCCCTCAAAGTTGCTCAAGGTTTATAGTTTTATAATTCTACTCATTATGCAAACCAATTGCCATAATGCACCTTACTACACCTATGAGGTGTTTACTTCCTTCCACATTGCAAGCATACACAATTCAAGCACAATACGAATTCACATACGCGATCCTTCATTTCCATGCATACCATCACATCCACGTTACACAATACATTACATGTTACACATACACATCCATACACATACATTACACATACATACATTCGCATACCAATTCCACTTGCACTACATGTGCCATACAAAAGTCTATTACAATACCTACACACTGAGCAATGCTTACCCCGAAGCAATGCAAAAGCAAAAGGGCTCTACCCCCCTTAAAAGGGGTACGACCCGTACCCGTATTGCTAAATACTAGACTCTCTAGTCTGTGAATAACTGTGGGTACTTAGCCTTCATGGCATCTTCCAACTCCCATGTCGCTTCTTCGACATCATGGTTAGACCATAGGACCTTCACCATTCGTATAGACTTATGGCGAGTGTCTCTGGTCTTCCTATCAAGGATTCTCACTGGGGTTTCAACATATCTCATGGTTGGCTCAATGGATAGTCTCTCGGGCTCTAGCACATGAGAAGGATCAGCAATGTACTTCTTGAGTTGTGACACATGAAATACATCATGGACACGTCCCAAGTCCTCAGGTAGTGCTAACCTGTAGGCTACGGATCCAACTCTTTCGGTGATAGTGTACGACCCTACAAACTTTGGGCTAAGCTTGCCCTTCTGACCAAAACGGAATACGCCCTTCATAGGTGAAACTCGCAAGAACACTTGGTCGCCCACGACGAACTCAAGGTCGCGTCGTCTCACATCCGCATAGGATTTCTGTCTATCTTGGGCTGCCTTCATATTGGCTCGGATTTGTTGCACTTCCGCTTGGACTTGTTCTAGGTACTCCGGTCCTATGATGACCGCTTCGCTTGACTCATCCCAACACAAGGGTGTACGGCACGGTCTACCGTATAGAGCTTAGAAAGGCGACATCTTAATCGAGGCATGATAGCTATTATTATATGAAAATTCGATAAGATGAAGCTTGTCTAACCAACTCCCCTGAAAGTCTAAGGCACATGCCCGAAGCATGTCCTCCAGTGTTTGGATGGTCCTTTCTGTCTGACCGTCGGTCGGAGGATGGAAGGCGGTACTCAGCTTCAATTCTGTACCCAACGCTTCCCGTGTAGCTCTCCAGTATATCGAAAGAAATCTGGTGTCGCGGTCAGATACTATTGTTTTCGGGACTCCGTGATGTCTGATGATCTCCTTGTCGAATAGCTCATCTAGCTTCACTACCTTCCAGGCGTCCTTCATCGGTATGAATCTGGCCACCTTGGTAAGGTGATCGACTACAACCCAGATCATGTTGAGTCCTCCCCTGGCAGGTGGGAGTCCTACAACAAAATCCATGGAGATATCATGAAATTTCCACTCCGGAACTGGCATCGATTGTACCATTCCGCCCGGTCTACGATGTTCAAATTTCACTTTTTGGCATGTTAAGCATCTCAATACAAATTCTGTCACATCTGATTTCATTCCAGACCACCAGAAGTACCTCTTCATGTCTTTGTACATCTTGGAGGCTCCTGGATGGACTAACAATGTGGAACTGTGTGACTCTCGCAGGATGCGATCCCTTAGCTCAGCATTGCTTCGGGGGACGCATAGCCTGCCATTCAACCGAATCAAACCATCTTCATGTAGCTTGAAGTCATACTTTTTCTTCTCAAATGTACCATTTTCGATCTTTTGTCTGATTTCAGTTAGGTAAGGGTCGCTCAACTGAGCGTCTCGCACCTCGTCAACCAAGCTAGAAGAAGCGAGTAGCGAATGGAGCGAGTGTGCTCGACGGCTCAGGGCGTCGGCTACAACGTTTGCCTTCCCTTCCTTATACTGTAGGTCGATGTCGTAGTCAGAGAGAAACTCCATCCACCTTCTCTGTCTCAGATTCAGTTCTTTCTGTGTGAATACATACTGTAAGCTCTTATGGTCGGAGTAGATGGTGATGCTTACCCCATAGAGATAGTGTCGCCATATCTTCAACGCGAAGACAATGGCTCCTAACTCTAAGTCGTGAGTCGGGTAATTCTCCTCATGCTTTTTCAGCTAGCGGGAGGCATAAGCTACAACCTTGCCATGCTGCATGAGTACGCATCCCATTCCTTTGCCTGATGCATCACAGTATACCTCAAATCCCTCTGTGCCCTCTGGAAGAGTAAGGATGGGCGCTAAGGTCAATGAGTCCTTTAGTTTCTGAAATGATAACTCGCACTCGTCTTTCCATACAAATGGTGCATCTTTCTTCATCAATGTAGTCTTGGGCTTAGCGACTTTCGAGAAGTCCTTTACAAATCTCCGGTAGTAACCAGCTAGACCAAGAAAGCTCCTAATGTCGGTAACAGTCTTGGGTCTAGGCCATGATCGTACAGCTTCTATCTTAGAAGGGTCAACTGAGATACCTGCGCTCGAGATGACATGACCAAGGAATGATACCTGATCTAGCCAGAATTCGCATTTGGAGAACTTCGCATACAACTGGTTCTCGCGTAGTGTCTCAAGCACTTTCCTCAAATGAATTTCATGTTCCTCCTCTGCCGATTTGGAATATACAAGGATGCCATCAATAAAGACAACAACCGAAGTGTCCAACTGTTCACTGAATAGACGATTCATGAGGTCCATGAATTTAGCTGGTGCATTTGACAAACCGAATGGCATCACTGTGAATTCGTAGTGGCCATATCTGGTACGGAATGCCGTTTTCTCAATGTCTTGCTCTTTGATAGCAATTTGATGATACCCAGAACGGAGGTCAATCTTGGAGAAGACTGATGCTCCTTTCAGCTGATCAAATAGGTTGTCGATGCGTGGCAATGGGTATTTATTTTTGACTGTAACCGCATTCAGTTCGCAGTAGTCAATGCAAAGTCGGAGACTACCGTCCTTCTTCTTCACAAAGAGGACCGGTGCTCCCCAGGGTGATACGCTCGGGCGTATAAACCCTTTGTCAAGTAGGTCACGTAGTTGTTCCTTCAGTTCAGTCATTTCAGCAGGTGCCATGCGGTACAGTGCCCTAGCAATGGGACCGGTACCTGGCAAAAGATCAATTTCAAATTCCACTGCTCTCGGTGGTGGCATGCCGGGTAGCTCCTTAGGGAATACATCGGGAAATGCGGATACAATGGGTACATCGTCACTGAACTCTAGATCTCGTTCCAGGTCTTGCACATAACATAAGTACACCTCTTGGCCCTTTCTGAGCTCCCGGTACATAGCCATAGCAGATATAAGTGTGGTCGAAGGCTCTCTCGGTCTCTGGCAGTAAGATACGGTAACCCCAGAAGGACTTTTGAGCAGCAATCGATGCTTGGCGCAGATGATTCTACCCTTGTGCCGCTCCAACCAATTCATTCCGATGATTAAGTCGAATCCCAATCCATTGAATTCGATGAAGGAAATGGGAAACGTTTCGTTTTTGATTTCGATGGGTGGCTGACTGATAATATTTGGTACACTTTACTCGCTCCTTCGATGGGAGAGTAACCATGAAGTTCGGTAGCTCATCCGCATCTAGCTTCAACCTCTTCACAAAGGATGGTGATACGAAAGTGTGAGAGGCGCCGGAGTCGAATAACACATTGGCATCAATGCCGTTCACTGGGAAGGTTCCCGTTAAGATGGTGCCGCTTCTGCCAGCTTGTGCTTCGGTGAGGATGCTCAGATTACCTTCGGTACCGAGCCCACAACCTATTGAAGTCACAATTGGATAAGTATTGATGGTGGACACAAGTGGAATTTAAATCAACACTGCTCTTTATTGATAAACCAACCATCATACATACCGTGTCTCTAATACACGTTACTAATAGATTACATGGTATTATAAATCTCAATACTTCCTAAAGGTAAGGTTCAGGCGTCCTGGTTTCATGTGTGTGGCATTGATTATTGCCGGTGGTGCCGTATTCAACTTGATCTTGTTGATCCCGTGATACAGCATCCTAGAGTTTCCACCCATGACTAGGACATCTCCTGATCTCAATACCAGTTTCTGTGCGAGGTCCACACGCTTCTGCTCGCTATACATAAATACGGCGTCATCACCAATGGACCAAGACACTACGGGCCCTCCTTGTTCAAGAGATTCTGCTGTCTCGTCCTTGTCTTGGTGTAACCCAAGTCGTCCTTCTTTCTCATAGAAGTTGACAATACAAAGGTCCGCTTCAAGTGCGGGGATCGGATCATATTCGCATTGTTGTGCAAGTTCTACTGCTTATGTGACAAGTGTCTGAAACTCTGGAGGTATTGTCGGTGGCGTTGCTCCGTCTTGTGTTCGTGTCTCTTGGTATGTCTTGGTATAAGGATTCCAGTCCTTTCCCAAGCACATCATTTTTAGCTTCATCTTCGCTCCACCGGGGAATTTGGGTGTGTAAAATCCACCTTGACCCGTTCCTAGCTCGTTGCATCGTCGGATGATTGAGATTTGGGCTTCAGGTGTCAGGTATCCCCTTAATAAGATCATACCTGGTCGGATGACCTGACACTGTTCATTGGTGTAGTAGTGGTTGGTGATGTCGATCTCTTCTTGATTCAGGTTTACCGGTATCGGATAACAGATACTAAAGCTTCCTATGGTTATAAATTTCATCTACGGTGAGTACTAGTTTCAACTACTTCTTTTCATGCTTAATACACACTTCATTTTATTTACTCATGCATTCATTTAAACAGTCACTCTACTACTTAGTCATGCTACTTCAAGGATTAAAGGTTTAGATTATTACCTGGGCTGGACTTAGAACCGAACCCATCACGGTCGATAACATGAAGGACAGGCTGCCTCTGAGCTGCACCCCGCTGAGGTCCCCGGGATCCCTGCCCCTGTGGTGCCTGCTGGGCCGGTGCATCGCCAGATGCAACCTCCTTGCCTTCCCTTTGCTTGTAGCTTTGGAAGTTCCTTTTCGACTTAGCATTTTTCTGGGCATCTATTGGCCGTATGTCCCGGTTTCTGGCAGTTGTAGCATTTGATTTCTCTCCCAATAGCAGTCTTTGCCGGGATGGTCCTGGTTGCACTTTCTGCACACATAGGTGCGGCCGTCTGAGAAGGTTTTGGTGAAACCTGAGCCAGAACCCGTTGGTGGGTGTGATCTCAGTGGCTTGGCAGCCACCGGTGCAGATGAACCAAGCTGAAGAAGCTCAACTGGCTTGCCCTGCTCAGCATGGGCACTGCTCTCACTTGGGAAGTTCTTTTGAGTTTGATGAAAGAACTTCCCTTTCTTCTTTTTCCAGCTTTTACCCTGGTTCTGCTCCTCGGCACTTGTGTTCTTGCTATTAGCCTTGCGCTTCAGCGCGGTTTTCTTCATCCCTTAGCTGGCAAGTGATCTCAACGCGAGAAGCCGCGTGATAACACTCCTGAAGTTTTAGGTATTAGCCGGGATTCTCATTTAAGAAAGGATAAGGAAGAGATTCAATGAATTCAAGGAATTTAAGGAATTGATATGGTACTAAGGGTTAACTGATATTTACCTGAAAGGAGGTAAATCGAGTGTAGCCCATACCGTACCGAAGGCGATGGCTCAGACCGCCATAGAAGCGATCGACCAACACCTGGCCGGTGTATCCAAGATCGGGGAAGACGGAGAATGGAGGTAAAGGTGCGGTAGTACTCATCCACTGACATCTTGTCTGTCATCTTCAAGGCGTCCAGCTCTAGCCTTTTCTTTGTCTTTACATGTTCCGGATAGTACTTGGATCGGAGGAGTGATGCAAAAGACTCCTAATCGAAGGTGGGGTCGTTGACGTGCTCATGTTTGACAAGCTTCCACCAATCCATAGCAGCATCCTTGAGGTAGTAAGCAGCTACTCTCACTCGAACTCCAGCAGGAGCTTCGAGGGTTTCAAAAGCAGTCTCCATTTCGAAGATGTAGGCTTCTGATTTGGCAGGATCGCTCTCGCCTCTAAAACATGGAGGACGGAGATCTGCGATGGCCTTTACCCAATTCACTTCTCTGGGTGGAGGGGGAGGGATTGGCCCCGCTTGGTTCTGTTACAACACACATGCATTTACAATACATTACACAATTCAAGGCATCAATACAATAGTGCGTACAATACTTACCTTCACGATGTTAGCCAAGTTACGCATCCGGGTTAATCGGAATGCTGTTTACTCTTTTACTCATTTCACTTACTTTCTCTTACTTGCACTTACTTACTTTCAATTACTTTACTTACTCATTCTTACTTACTTACTTATACTCAAGTTAAGTCGGTATGACCTCCGGCCCTGGGGACTACTCCGTTCCACCTCCGGGATTTACTTGACTCACCAATCCGGGATGCTACCCACTTAAGGTATTTGGGCCGCAGACCAGTTTAAGAGTCAGGAATCGGATCCAACCTCTTGTGTCTCCTCATCCTCACGCGTGGCCGAAACTATATTGGACTTCTACTCATTCCAATTTAATTACCAATTTAATTTAGATTGGTTAGCTTGTTAGGAATAAGTTAGAAGTCCAAACACATTCACAATCGGTCACAGTACAATACAACATACATACACGCATTCATATTCATCCATACATTTCATGAATTATTGAAATACCCCAAACTTAGATATGGTGTTTAAATGATAAACTAAGATATAAGGAGGCTAAATAATGCCTTAGAAACATTAAGAAACATTTCTAATCAAAGAAAGTATAAGGAAACACCAAAAGAGCAGTTTTGACAAAAACGTGCTCTAAGCTTGGAGAGACTTGGGAGAGTACCCAAATATTGTTCTAAGACCTTAGTAATATCCTAATGGTCATTTTAAGTCAATTACCAAAGAAAACCAAGCTTGAAAACAAGTTAAAACACAAAATGTGCTTTAAGGAGTCTTAAAGCACGTTTTTGAAAAATTGTCTTGTAAAAGAGTTTTGAATGGCTAAATGTCCATCATTACTCTTTAATTAATATGTGTACTATATAGTATCACATTTGGAGGTCTATATCAATGGGAAATCAAAAATTTCACAACAATGTGCCTTGTTTTTGATGAATAGTGAATTAATTAAGCTAGTTTATAACATAAGTCTATATAAGTGAGACATTTGGTCAACAAAGACTTAATTACCCTCATTCATTAAAGGGGGCCGGTTTTTAAGTGTGACTCACCACACTTATCTAGCTAAGTAAAGAGAAAGCAAAAATAAGTAAGTTATAAAGTAAAAACACTATTCACCTTTTAAGATAAATATCACATTTTACTTACCTCTCTCCTCACTTCTTCATTCTCCCTTGTTTCACACGGTTTCTTGCTCTCTTTCTCTTCTCCATTCACGTAGAGCTCAACCTCCATGAAAGCTCCATCTTCTCTTGCACACCACTTGCTCATTTAAGCTCCAAATCCAAAACAAAATACATATTCTTCTTAGTTAGCTCAAGCTCCTCCTTTCTATCTTTTCAAAACTTCAAGAGCTTCATTTTGGTGCCAAGTCAAACCACCATTAGAGGAGGAAATTCAAGTTTGGAGACTCCATTGGCATCTCCATTCTCTTAAGGTAAAAAAGTGTAAGAAATCTAGGTTTCCACCATTTTCTTCACATGTCCGAAAATATATACTCATGGGACTCCATGTTTATGCCTTGTTCTAGCTTGTTTCTACTCTTCAAAGGAGAGAGGAGGTCCTTCTTGCTTCATATCCAAGTTTGTCTTGAGAAACCAAGGTAAAACAATCACATCAATACCTTAAAACATATTTTTAAACCTAGGGTTTGTTCCTTAGGGTTAATGTGTTATCTAGTACTCATTGGAGTCATTGGATATTGGTTAGAACGTTGGCAAGGAGAATCACATTGGTGACCGAGATTGAACAAAGAAAACCTAAGAAGAAAAGCTTTTAAGCTTGTGAGGAAACAAGGTAAATTACTTACCTTAAGGTGTTTTGTTGTTTAAGGGAATGGGATTTAGATATATGATGAGTTTAGTGTAGAGTTTATATTGGGAAGGTGCTATAAAACCTAGGAGAACAATGACTATACTTGTGAACTTGTGACTAAGGAGCAAATGAGAAAAAGAGATAGTTTAAGAATATCAAGGTGAAGTACAAGAAGCATTTTATTTCAATGGGAGCCTTGTTGAGTGTATTCGCAGGTTGAAGGCATATATATGTGGAAATTCAGTGGTTAAGATTATTGTTATTTAAGGGCCTAAGTGCCAAGCACTTTAAGTTTAAGCACTATATGATGATGTGGTGTGGTTTTGGTGTAAATTGGGTGTTAAGCTGTTGTGATGAGAATTTGTGTGGTATTGGTTGTTTGATGGAGAAAAACCATGTGTTAGGAGGTACTATATACTAGAGAACCCATGGCAAAATTTAAAGGAGAGTTTAAGATATTCTAAGGGAATTTAATGACTAAGGAAGTACTAGGAATGTTCTATGGGTTGTCTTGATGAAAAAGGGTGAAGTTAAGGTGTTTTAATGACTTATGATGACTTAGGTATCACCATGGAAGATTTAGGAATCAAGAGAATGTATTCGAGTGTTTAGGACTTAGGCAAATGTTGATGCACAACTAGGAAGGAAATAATGTGATGATGATGGAAGTTTAAACTTGTTAAGGAACTTTAAGTAAATGCTTAAAAGAGTTTTAGATAGTGAGAGATGCTTGGGAGATGATGTTATAGTGGTGAAGAAAACATTTGGCATAGTGGTTACATTAGGTATGAACCACCACCTAGAAACCTAGAGGAAAACATTACAAGTGTAGCATTATTACAAGGAAAAATGCATAATGACTAAGGTGAATCTTGGTGGATGATTTAAGGTATTTAAAGGAGGCTTAAGGTGTATTTGAGGTGCCCAAATGAGGTTATAACATATTAGGATATATGAGGAGAAGTTTGGAGTTGAAAGAGAATTTAGAAACAAGTTTCTGGAGCCGACCGACCTTAGGACCGGACTTGCAAGGTCGGTCGGGCTCTGTTACACTACCGGAAAATGTTTCTGGAATAGACCGGACATGGGACCGGACTTATCAAGTCCGGTCGGGCTTAAAATTTTCACGGGGAAAACTCTCGGGAATGGACCGACCTTGGGGACCGGACTTGTAAGTCCGGTCGGGGTAGAATTTTCAAACGGTAAAGGGGTACTGGAACGGACCGGACTTGGCAAGTCCGGTCGGTAAGTCCGGTCGAGCCTAAAAACAAAAAAAAAGAAATTTAATTTCTGAGGTTGTTAATTGGTATTAGGGTATGCCATTAGTAGGGTAGTAATGATTAGGACCCTAAGAACTTAAGGAATTAAGTTAAGCTTAAGTATAAGTTTTAATGTTTTAAGTTAAGTTTGTAAGCTAAGTGGCAAGACTTTGGAGGTTGTTAAGTGGGAATCTTTAGGAACTAAGTGAGTTAAGTAAGGTGCAAATAACTATTAACCTAAAAATGAATGAATGTTTTAGGTTTGTGAATTGGGACCCCGAAGAAGATTAGTCAAACAACGATCGACGGTGAACGGTACAATCCTTCTTGTGACCTGCTTGCTAATGAGGTGTCCCTCGGCTTGTGTGCTATCTGTTTAATTGCTCTGACTAAAACAAGATAAAGCATGCAACCGGTTATATTTGTTCTCGTTGTGTTTGTGTTACATTTACACTAACTCGCGAGACTTGAGATTGTTACTAACCAAGTTTAGTACTTACTGAGTTAAGAATAAGAGTTAAGTTGGGTGGTTGTTGGTTAATGCCCGTTAAGGCTTAGCTAGCACATGGTGATTAAGATTTCTTCTAACTGGAACTTGAGTGAGGAAACCCGGGACCGATCTCCGGTCATGCATGCTAAGGAAAAAGGGGGACGGTATCTGAATCAGATCCGCCCCCGTTTAAGGACTTGTCTTCGGACTTGTAGCCTAGGGCCGGTTGCCGGCTCAGCTACGCTGGACTCCCGTCCAGAGTAGGTGGCATTAAGATGGTGCGGTGGGATCACCTAAGTCCCAGGTTCGAATTAAGCTACCAATCCCTTCCAGGAAAGGTTTGTATACTGAGGTTAAGATTAAGATTGAGATTGAGATTAAGATAAGGTAAAGAACTGAGATTAAGGAAATGAGGACTAAGGAGGGGGGGGGGGGGGTTACTAACCCACTTGTTAAGGGAACGCTTGAGTCGTTCATTGGTTGCGAACTATATATCTGTTCATCTGTGGTTATTGTTATTGCACTTCATATTATGTTTGTGTATGTAATCAATTTCCATGCTATCGACAATTAGTCGTCGTAGCCCCGTTAGCTTGGGGGCCATGAGAGGGTGTACCAGCATTCGTGCTGACCCCCTCGGGGGCTATTTTTACACTTGCAGGTAAGAGGCCCATGAGGACGCACTACGAGAGTAGGAGCGGTTAGACTTAGGTGGGGACATTTATTTTGAATTCGGGTTGCGCCTGTGCACCCGATTGTTTATATTAAACTGATGTAAGTTTGGGATTATGTTTAAGATACTAGTACTCGGTTGGTTGTGGTATTATGAATGTTGATGTTTAAGTTGGATAAGTATTTTTGGATAAGTATTGTAAGTATTTAAGCCGGTATATTCTAACGATCAGACCGTGGCAAGGTCCAGGTGTTGTTTATTTCCGCTGTGACGTATTCGATTGAGTGTTCAGAATGCGATAACCATGATAGGTTTTGGATGGGGTGTTACAATTATACAAACTAAGATTTAAGAAAAATATTCACAACATACAACACTATATATTCACAAGTATGCATAGTAACTCCGATTCGTGCATTTATCTTATTTGGTGATCAATTAGCACACAACACACAAATCAGAGTAACCAAGATAGCATACGGGGCATGAGGAATTCATACCGTTCACTGTTGTACTTGTATCCCAACGTTCCTCCGGTGTTCACAAATCAAATCCTATGATATGCATACAATTGAATGATTAATCTAACTATCATTAACTTAACTTACTCATTTACTCTTACGTTTACTAACCCATACTTACTAAGTCTTTGCATTTCAATACTTACATTTTATTTACTTACTCCTAATTACTTAACCATGGTATACTTACATTTATATGCACATATGTATAGGTGGGTATACATATATACATATATATATAATTATTATTTAATTTAATTTAAATTTCTTTTTTTTTGTATGACTCGACCGACCTTACAAGTCCGGTCCCAAGGTCGGTCGAAGTCAGTAAGGAATTACGCTGGAAAATTTCAGGGCCGACCGACCTTGCAAGTCCGGTCCCAAGGTCGGTCCATTCCAGTAAGTTTTGGTTTCGAAATTCTGGAGTCGACCGACCTTGCATGTCCGGTCCCAAGGTCGGTCCATTCCAGTAAGTTTCGTTACAGGCGAATTTTAGCCCGACCGACCTTGCAAGTCCGGTCGCAAGGTCGGTCCATTCCAGTAGCTTACAAGACGGAAAATTTTTGAGTCGACCGACCTTGCAAGTCCAGTCGCACGGTCGGTCCATTCCAGTAGGTTACAGACGGGAGAATTTTCTGGTCCGACCAAACTTGCAAGTCCGGTCGCAAGTTCGGTCCATTCCAGAAGCTTTCCCGTCTTGTAAATCTGGGCTCGACCGAACTTGCAAGTCCGGTCGCAAGTCCGGTCCGGCCCAGTACTTCAGTTTTAAATTCTGTTTTCAGTCCCTCTTCTTACCCATTACTCCCCCATTGTTCCTACACTTAATCCCACAGGTTTTACCACTAAATAAACCTCCTAATGCACCCTAGTTCATTCATTAACTCTTTACACATCTTTATACTAATTCACACACCTAATCTTCCAAGTTTCATTTCAACACTTACACTAGTTCTTCCTAATTACATTATGCTACAGATTTTGCCACTTACACTCCCCTTCTATAACTCCCTCTTCTAATGTCGTTTCTAATACCTCTAATGCATTACAACTACATTAACTATCTCTCCTAACTCACCCACCAATTACCTCAATCAAAATCTGTTACACACACACATTAGTCACCTAGTTTCTAGTTCACTAAGTGTTCTAATCCTAGGCAAATTTTGCCATAGTCTCCCCTATAATTTTATACTCTCACCACATTGTTTATACACACATCTTATTACCCAATCCACCTGTTTCCATAGCATTCATATACAAGGCTCCCATACACAATTACCAATACTAACATACTCATAAAAATTCCTGCACTCAACACTACAATCCCAAAATAGTTTGTGACAATTTTTAATTGTTTTCAAAGCTTCAATACAATTTAATTCTTCCTCTATATTACACTATGGTTCATTACCATTCTACAATACCCATTTTACTCTTTTAAACTGTTACACATATATATATACAAGACTACACAAGGACAAGCATATTTTACCTTGTTATTTCACAAGCTTCTCCTTTCTTCCTCCCTTCCTCTTTCCTTCCTTTTTCTTCTCTCTTTCTACCGGTTCTTAGTAACCAAATCCTCTAACACTACAACCCATTCACATATACATTTCAATACACCATTTTAATACACAATTTAACCCTAACCATTATGTATGTTCTAATGTAGGTTTTAGGGTTTTGAATTTATATTACCTTCCAAGGGTATGAGTAATGCTTGGAGTGGCTCAAGAACAAGTTTCCAACTCCACCAACAAGGCCAAAATCGGCTAGCATCAAGAAGCAAGCAAGGTTTTAACTTCAAATTTCGTTTTGCCTTTAAGAGCTAGAAAAAGATGGAGTTTCAAGAAGATTTTTACCTCAATAGAACAAGGAGAAGAATGTGGTTCTAGTGGTGGTCTTGAAGCTCCAAATGCTCCATACCCATGGAGAAGAAAGTTGCTATTTTCGAATTTTGGAAGGATGGAAATGTAGCTCTTGATGAGGGGATTCTAATGGTATACTTTTTATATTTTTGGAAGAGATTAAAGGGGGTTACAAGAGGAGAGAAGAGAGGTTTTGTGTGGGTTCTCTTATTTCACCATGGAAATCGCATGGGAAGAAGAAAGAAGAAAAGAGAGAGGGAGAGGGGTATTACGTGAGTGAAGAGAGTGTGGGGTAGGAGAGAGAGAATGTGAGAGTGAATAAAGTAAGGTGAGTTTTACTTTATTGTTTTTGTCTTTTGTTAATAAGAAGGGAGTGTGTGAGGGAGTGTGAGGGGGCTCCCAATTGGACAACACACAGCCCTTATGGGTTTTTAAATTCTATTTGCAATATTGGACACACAAGTTTTGGTTATTTATGTTTCTACCCACACAACTTCCCGTTTTTGACAGTTTTTACTAATTTCTCGTTTTATTGATTTTATTGGTTCTAAAGCTTCACTAATTTTTATTATTGACTATTTAGTTGACCAAAATTGTTACGAGTCTATTTGACCCGCTTAAAGTCACATTTTCCCGGTTACCTCGAAAAACGTGCTTTAAGGTTCATTAGTGCTTTTAATCCATTTTTAAGGATCCGTTTTCTTCGGGATTTGTTCCCTCATAATTATTTATACTTAGTTAAGCCTCTAAATTATTCATTAGCCTAATTAATCACTATTTTTAATTACGGGGTATTTCAACAATACAAAGAAGGGACCGCAGGGCAAAGCCATAAAACGTCAGCAGAA
Organism: Limonium bicolor; assembly: GCA_023374045.1. Taxonomy (NCBI): domain Eukaryota; kingdom Viridiplantae; phylum Streptophyta; class Magnoliopsida; order Caryophyllales; family Plumbaginaceae; genus Limonium; species Limonium bicolor. The sequence goes on from CM041781.1 coordinate 225,082,491, forward strand.
CACTGAGTAAATCCAAGACAAGATAAAGAAATAGGATATCAAAGTAGATATAGATACATCATCAACTCAAGCATTTAACAACTGCAAAATAAGTTCATAACGTAAAGTGTTCATAAATCACCTTGTGGTAACAAGACCATGTTAATCTTTTCTCACCATTTAATTCATAACGTGGGACAAATCCCGATCATTAAGGCGATCCAACCTATTCTTCCACTACGTAAGGACTCTAAAAGATGTGCACACCCCCTATAGTACCTTTAAAATATAGAGTGGAAATCCTGACGCAAACTCAAGGAGCCCACGACGTACCAAGAGTTAAAACGGGCAAACGTACCCAATCATCATATATATATATATATATATATAAATATATAATATTATATAATAATATATATATACCATAACCAATTTGAATAAGTCTAGTACCAATAATAATTTTCCACAATGAACAATAAATAAATTCAACCACCAAGTTCTTAAATAAAGAACACAAACAAGCACAAGGCTTAAATCACTTTCACCACTTAGAAGATCCACTTAGTACAAAGGTAACATTTTATCAAAACACCAAGGTACTTTCAATGAGTATCATCCAAGCATCACTTCAACTCATATACTTAAGATTAAAACAACCAAAATATAAGTTACAAGTTGGGCCATATTCATAAGACCACAAACATATTTTTCACCATAAAAGCTTAGAACTCATTTCGACTTCTTAAAGACGTGACCAATTCGCTAACCAATTGACTTCTAAAAATAGAGCGAATAGATGCAATAGATAGAGGGTTCAAATCAGTAGAGATTGATATGTAATAATAGAAATTTGGATGAGTAAAACGCCCTAAACTCATGTTACAAGTTAGGGTATCACAAATTACGTTTTTCCACCTTTAAAGCTAGTTGGTTTAAATACTCAGTTCGACCTCTTAAAGCGTAGCAAATTTTACTATCCAAACGATGTCGAAAAATAAAGTGAATAGGTTCATTGGATAGAGGATTTAAATCAGTAGATATTGCTATGTATTAACAGAAAAATGAATGAGTATAGCCTTCTGAATCATTCTCACAAGTTAGGGGATCTTAAAGCATGTTTTTCCCCCTTAGGTCTAACTTTCACCAAGATTTAGGGTACCTACGAACCCAAATAAATTGTATAGCTTGGACGGGATCTTAGACAATGGAATTACCTTGGATATTCTTGGCTTAAACTCCCAAAAGGGCCTTGGCAACTTGCTAGATGACACAAACTCCACAAGGCTCCTCAAATTGCCTTTCCTTGCACACAAAATCTATTGCCTTATAACAAGAGCTTTCGTTAAGGTTTTTGAATGGGGTTTTAGCCCAAAATGAAGAGGATTCAATGAAGATTAATTTGGGATCGGTTTTACCTGAAGATAGGCTCTAAGAACAAGCTTACTAGATCAAACTTTCTCGAACTCAAAAACTGTCTTTTGTGACTTCTTCACCTTCTCTTGCACTTTCCTTTCACCCTAGGCTCTCTTAGTGTTTGTAAAAGGACTGGGAATGTCCAGAGAGTAAGGGTGAGTGTTAGGGGCCGTGGATCATGGTTTATATAGGGAAGATATGGAGTAGACAAGCCTTAGAGTGCTAGACATCATTTCTGGCCAGATTTGTTTCTTTGCAATGATGCTTGCTTTAGACAACATTATAGTGCTCCATTAATTCCTCCACTTGAATACATTATTAGTCCACCATCAGGGCCTTTAGAAGATGCTCAATCCAATTCATAAACTAGCTAAAGTAAGGCAGAACATGAGGTGGAAAACAAAAGAAGGGAATTTGTGCTTTATGAAAAGTTGTAATGGCACATGTGGCTGGCTACTTGATTGCCTTGCTGCTACTTTCTCTTCTTATATTTTATGTAATGAGCATGATCTATGTCTGCTAATGGAGGTTACCTAACATGTAAGGGACCCAAAGGTGCTAAAGGAAGAAATTAAATAAGCTAAAGACTTGATGTGTTGGAAAGTAGTGCTGGAATGGTGGGAGAGGTGGGTATGGACGAATTTTGTATGCCATTTAACTCTCTTTTTTTTTTGCTTTGTCAACACATGTAACTTGGTAGATTGATGTGGTAATTAAGGTAGGTAATTACCATGGAGATATAATGGGTAAAAACTATAAATTGGAATCATATAAAACAACCTTTCCTAGGTAACTTTCTTCGGTAAATTTCCAAGTTACCTTGCCAAGATTTTCACCTTCTATACTACTACCATCTCATGGGTAATATTTAGGACTTCTAATAGCCTTAAATAATATAATAAAATCTAGCTTAATTCACCTTAAAGAGTGCTTTAAGGGTTTAATAAGTTAATACCTTTTTTTATTGTCAAAAATGACCGAGGTAAAAACCGGATTTTTACTGAGGTAAGTTCTTGGTCAAAACTTGTTGTGAAGGCTATATATTCTAAGGAGTGAATATCTATTTACTAGATCATTAATGCCTAGTAAAAGTCAAGGTATACTAAGGTAAAAATTCTAAGGAACGATTAACTTTTTACTAAGCCGTTAATGCCTAGTAAAATCTCCTCGTAAAAACTTTCATAACTTTGGGGTATTTCATTCACCCCCCCCCCCCCCTTAAAAACAAACTTCGCCCTCGAAGTTACCCTAGGTACTCTAGTTTAACTTTAAACCTCTACTTGTCCTAGGAAGAAAAGGTATCACACAATTCTAGAACTTTAAGCAGTCACCCAGTAGGACATACCTGATTCCGCTCCATGTCCCTGCAGGTTAGTCACAGATATCACAGTAGCTAAAGTGACCATCCTCACATACATCCCAGTTACCCTATCTTAGGTTCATTTTAGATCTTAGTATCTTTTTAATCGGAGCGTGCTTGCTCTGATACCACTTTGTAATGCTCCGTTTTCTACCATCTGTTATCACGGGGTGCGATAGATAGAGTGCACAAATAAAACGCGGAAGCAAATAAAAGTCTTACAAGAGCGTTACCGCCACACTCACAACCTCTGTGAGTGCCTAGGCTTATTACAACAATCCAAACCCAAAATAAAAGTCTAAATAATAAACATTCCTGAAAACCTTAAACAACTAGGTGGAAGTCTCTAATCCCCAAGTCTTCCTCATGCTCTCGTGCAGCTCCAGAGCTCCACTAGTATTCTTCATCTACGGTCATTTGAAAACAATAAAAAGAAGGGACCGCAGGGTAAAGCCATAAAACGTCAGCAGAACGCTGAGTAAATCCAAGACAAGATCAAGAAATAGGATATCAAAGTAGATATAGATACATCATCAACTCAAGCATTTAACAACTGCAAAATAAGTTCATAACGTAAAGTGTTCATAAATCACCTTGTGGTAACAAGACCACTGTTAATCTTTTCTCACCATTTAATTCATAACGTGGGACAAATCCCGATCATTAAGGCGATCCAACCTATTCTTCCACTACGTAAGGACTCTAAAAGATGTGCACACCCCCTATAGTACCTTTAAACTATAGAGTGGAAATCCTGACGCAAACTCAAGTAGCCCACGGCGTACCAAGAGTTAAAACGGGCAAACGTACCCAATCATCATATATATATATCTCTCTCATAAAACCAAATTTGAATAAGTCTAGTACCCAATAATAATTTTCCACAAATGAACAATAAATCAATTAGACCACCAAGTTCTTAAATAAAGAACACAAACAAGCACAAGACTTAAATCACTTTCACACACTTAGAAGATCCACTTAGTACAAAGGTAACGTTTTATCAAAACACCAAGGTACTTTCAATGAGTATCATCCAAGCATCACTTCAACTCATATACTTAAGATTAAAACAACCAAAATATAAGTTACAAGTTGGGCCATATTCATAAGACCACAAACATATTTTTCACCATAAAAAGCTTAGAACTCATTTCGACTTCTTAAAGACGTGACCAATTCGCTAACCAATTGACTTCTAAAAATAGAGCGAATTGATGCAATAGATAGAGGGTTCAAATCGGTAGAGATTGATATGAAATAATAGAAATTTGATGAGTAAAACGCCCTAAACTCATGTTACAAGTTAGGGTATCACAAATTACGTTTTTCCACCTTTAAAGCTAGTTGGTTTAAATACTCAGTTCGACCTCTTAAAGCGTAGCAAATTTAACTATCCAAACGATGTTAAAAATATAGCGAATAGGTTCATTGGATAGAGGATTTAAATCAGTAGAGATTGATATGTATTAATAGAAAAATGAATGACTATAGCCTTCTAAATCCTTCTCACAAGTTAGGGGATCTTAAAGCACGTTTTTCCCCCTTAGGTCTAACTTTCACCAAGATTTAGGGTACCTACGAACCCAAATAAATTGTATAGCTTGGAAGGGATCTTATACAATGTAATTAACTTGGATATTCTTGGCTTAAACTCCCAAAAGGGCCTTGGCAACTTGCTAGATGACACAAACTCCACAAGGCTCCTCAAATTGCCTTTCCTTGCACACAGAAATCTATTGCCTTATAACAAGAGCTTTCGGTAAGGTTTTGAATGGGTTTTAGCCCAAAATGAATAGGATTAAATGAAGATTAATTTGGGATCGGTTTTACCTGAAGATAGGCTCTAAGAACAAGCTTACTAGATCAAACTTTCTCGAACTCAGAAACTGTCTTTTGTGACTTCTTCACCTTCTCTCGCACTTTCCTTTGACCCTAGGCTCTCTTAGTGTTTGTAAAAGGACTTGGGAATGTCCAGAGAGTAAGGGTGAGTGTTAGGGGTCGTGGATCATGGTTTATATAGGGAAGATATGGAGTAGACAAGCCTTAGAGTGCTAGACATCATTTCTGGCCAGATTTGTTTCTTTGCAATGATGCTTGCTTTAGACAACATTATAGTGCTCCATTAATTCCTCCACTTGAATACATTATTAGTCCACCATCAGGGCCTTTAGAAGATGCTCAATCCAATTCATAAACTAGCTAAAGTAAGGCAGAACATGAGGTGGAAAACAAAAGAAGGGAATTTGTGCTTTATGAAAAGTTGTAATGGCACATGTGGCTGGCTACTTGATTGCCTTGCTGCTACTTTCTCTTCTTATATTTATGTAATGAGCATGATCTATGTCTGCTAATGGAGGTTACCTAACATGTAAGGGACCCAAAGGTGCTAAAGAAGAAATTAAATAAGCTAAAGACTTGATGTGTTGGAAAGTAGTGCTGGAATGGTGGGAGAGGTGGGTATGGACGAATTTTGTATGCCATTTAACTCTCTTTTTTTTTGCTTTGTCAACACATGTAACTTGGTAGATTGATGTGGTAACTAAGGTAGGTAATTACCATGGAGATATAATGGGTAAAAACTATAAATTGGAATCATATAAAACAACCTTTCCTAGGTAACTTTCTTCGGTAAATTTCCAAGTTACCTTGCCAAGAGATTTCACCTTCTATACTACTACTACCATCTCATGGGTAATATTTAGGACTTCTAATAGCCTTAAATAATATAATAAAATCTAGCTTAATTCACCTTAAAGAGTGCTTTAAGGGGTTAATAAGTTAATACCTTTTTTATTGTCAAAAATGACCGAGGTAAAAACCGGATTTTTACTGAGGTAAGTTCTTGGTCAAAACTTGTGCTTTTGTGAAGGCTATAATTCTAAGGAGTGAATATCTATTTACTAGATCATTAATGCCTAGTAAAAGTCAAGGTTATACTAAGGTAAAAATTCTAAGGAACGATTAACTTTTTACTAAGCCGTTAATGCCTAGTAAAATCTCCTCGTAAAAACTTTCATAACTTTGGGGTATTTCATTCACCCCCCCCCCTTAAAAACAAACTTCGCCCTCGAAGTTACCCTAGGTACTCTAGTTTAACTTTAACCTCTACTTGTCCTAGGAAGAAAAGGTATCACACAATTCTAGAACTTTTAAGCAGTCACCCAGTAGGACATACCTGATTCCGCTCCATGTCCCTGCAGGTTAGTCACAGATATCACAGTAGCTAAAGTGACCATCCTCACATACATCCCAGTTACCCTATCTTAGGTTCATTTTAGATCTTAGTATCTTTTTAATCGGAGCGTGCTTGCTCTGATACCACTTTGTAATGCTCCGTTTTCTACCATCTGTTATCACGGGGTGCGATAGATAGAGTGCACAATAAAACGCGGAAGCAAATAAAAGTCTTACAAGAGCGTTACCGCCACACTCACAACCTCTGTGAGTGCCTAGGCTTATTACAACAATCCAAACCCAAATAAAAGTCTAAATAATAAACATTCCTGAAAACCTTAAACAAACTAGGTGGAAGTCTCTAATCCCCAAGTCTTCCTCATGCTCTCGTGCAGCTCCAGAGCTCCACTAGTATTCTTCATCTACGGTCATTTGAAAACAATAAAAAGAAGGGACCGCAGGGTAAAGCCATAAAACGTCAGCAGAACGCTGAGTAAATCCAAGACAAGATCAAGAAATAGGATATCAAGTAGATATAGATACAGAAACATCATCAACTCAAGCATTTAACAACTGCAAAATAAGTTCATAACGTAAAGTGTTCATAAATCACCTTGTGGTAACAGACCACTGTTAATCTTTTCTCACCATTTAATTCATAACGTGTACAAATCCCGATCATTAAGGCGATCCAACCTATTCTTTTCCCACTACGTAGGCTCTAAAAGATGTGCACACCCCCTATAGTACCTTTAAACTATAGAGTGGAAATCCTGACGCAAACTCAAGTAGCCCACGGCGTACCAAGAGTTAAAACGGGCAAACGTAACCCAATCATCATATATATATACTCTCTCATAAAACCAAATTTGAATAAGTCTAGTACCCATAATAATTTCCACAAAATTAACAATAATCAATTAGACCACCAAGTTCTAAATAAAGAACACAACAAGCACACGACTTAAATCACTTCCACCACTTAGAAGATCCACTTAGTACAAAGGTAACGTTTTATCAAAACACCAAGGTACTTTCAATGAGTATCATCCAAGCATCACTTCAACTCATATACTTAAGATTAAAACAACCAAAATATAAGTTACAAGTTGGGCCATATTCATAAGACCACAAACATATTTTTCACCATAAAAAGCTTAGAACTCATTTCGACTTCTTAAAGACGTGACCAATTCGCTAACCAATTGACTTCTAAAAATAGAGCGAATGATGCAATAGATAGAGGGTTCAAATCGGTAGAGATTGATATGAATAATAGAAATTTGATGAGTAAAACGCCCTAAACTCATGTTACAAGTTAGGGTATCACAAATTACGTTTTTCCACCTTTAAAGCTAGTTGGTTTAAATACTCAGTTCGACCTCTTAAAGCGTAGCAAATTTAACTATCCAAACGATGTAAAAATATAGCGAATAGGTTCATTGGATAGAGGATTTAAATCAGTAGAGATTGATATGTATTAATAGAAAAATGAATGAGTATAGCCTTCTAAATCCTTCTCACAAGTTAGGGGATCTTAAAGCACGTTTTTCCCCCTTAGGTCTAACTTTCACCAAGATTTAGGGTACCTACGAACCCAAATAAATTGTATAGCTTGGAAGGGATCTTATACAATGAATTACCTTGATATTCTTGGCTTAAACTCCCAAAAGGGCCTTGGCAACTTGCTAGATGACACAAACTCCACAAGGCTCCTCAAATTGCCTTTCCTTGCGCACAGAAATCTATTGCCTTATAACAAGAGCTTTCGGTAAGGTTTTTGAATGGGGTTTTAGCCCAAAATGAATAGGATTCAATGAAGATTAAGTTGGGATTGGGTTTACCTGAAGATAGGCTCTAAGAACAAGCTTACTAGATCAAACTTTCTCGAACTCAGAAACTGTCTTTTGTGACTTCTTCACCTTCTCTGCACTTTCCTTTGACCCTAGGCTCTCTTAGTGTTTGTAAAAGGACTTGGGAATGTCCAGAGAGTAAGGGTGAGTGTTAGGGGTCGTGGCTCATGGTTTATATAGGGAAGATATGGAGTAGACAAGCCTTAGAGTGCTAGACATCATGTCTGGCCAGATTTGTTTCTTTGCAATGATGCTTGCTTTAGACAACATTATAGTGCTCCATTAATTCCTCCACTTGAATACATTATTAGTCCACCATCAGGGCCTTTAGAAGATGCTCAATACAATTCATAAACTAGCTAAAGTAAGGCAGAACATGAGGTGGAAAACAAAAGAAGGGAATTTGTGCTTTATGAAAAGTTGTAATGGCACATGTGGCTGGCTACTTGATTGCCTTGCTGCTACTTTCTCTTCTTATTTTATGTAATGGCATGATCTATGTCTGCTAATGGAGGTTACCTAACATGTAAGGGACCCAAAGGTGCTAAAGGAAGAAATTAAATAAGCTAAAGACTTGATGTGTTGGAAAGTAGTGCTGGAATGGTGGGAGAGGTGGGTATGGACGAATTTTGTATGCCATTTAACTCTCTTTTTTTTTTGCTTTGTCAACACATGTAACTTGGTAGATTGATGTGGTAACTAAGGTAGGTAATTACCATGGAGATATAATGGGTAAAAACTATAAATTGGAATCATATAAAACAACCTTTCCTAGGTAACTTTCTTCGGTAAATTTCCAAGTTACCTTGCCAAGAGATTTCACCTTCTATACTACTACCATCTCATGGGTAATATTTAGGACTTCTAATAGCCTTAAATAATAATAAAATCTAGCTTAATTCACCTTAAAGAGTGCTTTAAGGGGTTAATAAGTTAATACCTTTTTTATTGTCAAAAATGACCGAGGTAAAAACCGGATTTTTACTGAGGTAAGTTCTTGGTCAAAACTTTGCTTTTGTGAAGGCTATAATTCTAAGGAGTGAATATCTATTTACTAGATCATTAATGCCTAGTAAAAGTCAAGGTATACTAAGGTAAAAATTCTAAGGAACGATTAACTTTTTACTAAGCCGTTAATGCCTAGTAAAATCTCCTCGTAAAAACTTTCATAACTTTGGGGTATTTCATTCACCCCCCCCCTTAAAAACAAACTTCGCCCTCGAAGTTACCCTAGGTACTCTAGTTTAACTTTAAACCTCTACTTGTCCTAGGAAGAAAAGGTATCACACAATTCTAGAACTTTTAAGCAGTCACCAGTAGGACATACCTGATTCCGCTCCATGTCCCTGCAGGTTAGTCACAGATATCACAGTAGCTAAAGTGACGATCCTCACATACATCCCAGTTACCCTATCCTAGGTTCATTTTAGATCTTAGTATCTTTTTAATCGGAGCGTGCTTGCTCTGATACCACTTTGTAATGCTCCGTTTTCTACCATCTGTTATCACGGGGTGCGATAGATAGAGTGCACAAATAAAACGCGGAAGCAAATAAAAGTCTTACAAGAGCGTTACCGCCACACTCACAACCTCTGTGAGTGCCTAGGCTTATTACAACAATCCAAACCCAAAATAAAAGTCTAAATAATAAACATTCCTGAAAACCTTAAACAAACTAGGTGGAAGTCTCTAATCCCCAAGTCTTCCTCATGCTCTCGTGCAGCTCCAGAGCTCCACTAGTATTCTTCATCTACGGTCATTTGAAAACAATAAAAAGAAGGGACCGCAGGGTAAAGCCATAAAACGTCAGCAGAACGCTGAGTAAATCCAAGACAAGATCAAGAAATAGGATATCAAAGTAGATATAGATACATCATCAACTCAAGCTTTAACAACTGCAAAATAAGTTCATAACGTAAAGTGTTCATAAATCACCTTGTGGTAACAAGACCACTGTTAATCTTTTCTCACCATTTAATTCATAACGTGGGACAAATCCCGATCATTAAGGCGATCCAACCTATTCTTCCACTACGTAAGGACTCTAAAAGATGTGCACACCCCCTATAGTACCTTTAAACTATAGAGTGGAAATCCTGACGCAAACTCAAGGAGCCCACGACGTACCAAGAGTTAAAACGGGCAAACGTACCCAATCATCATATATATATATCTCTCATAAAACCAAATTTGAATAAGTCTAGTACCCAATAATAATTTTCCACAAATGAACAATAAATAAATTCAACCACCAAGTTCTTAAATAAAGAACACAAACAAGCACAAGGCTTAAATCACTTTCACCACTTAGAAGATCCACTTAGTACAAAGGTAACATTTTATCAAAACACCAAGGTACTTTCAATGAGTATCATCCAAGCATCACTTCAACTCATATACTTAAGATTAAAACAACCAAAATATAAGTTACAAGTTGGGCCATATTCATAAGACCACAAACATATTTTTCACCATAAAAGCTTAGAACTCATTTCGACTTCTTAAAGACGTGACCAATTCGCTAACCAATTGACTTCTAAAAATAGAGCGAATAGATGCAATAGATAGAGGGTTCAAATCAGTAGAGATTGATATGTAATAATAGAAATTTGGATGAGTAAAACGCCCTAAACTCATGTTACAAGTTAGGGTATCACAAATTACGTTTTTCCACCTTTAAAGCTAGTTGGTTTAAATACTCAGTTCGACCTCTTAAAGCGTAGCAAATTTAACTATCCAAATGATGTCGAAAAATAAGCGAATAGGTTCATTGGATAGAGGATTTAAATCAGTAGATTGATATGTATTATAGAAAAATGAATGAGTATAGCCTTAAATCCTTCTCACAAGTTAGGGGATCTTAAAGCACGTTTTTCCCCCTTAGGTCTAACTTTCACCAAGATTTAGGGTACCTACGAACCCAAATAAATTGTATAGCTTGGAAGGGATCTTAGACAATGGAATTACCTTGAATATTCTTGGCTTAAACTCCCAAAAGGGCCTTGGCAACTTGCTAGATGACACAAACTCCACAAGGCTCCTCAAATTGCCTTTCCTTGCACAAAAATCTATTGCCTTATAACAAGAGCTTTCGGTAAGGTTTTTGAATGGGGTTTTAGCCCAAAATGAAGAGGATTCAATGAAGATTAATTTGGGATTGGTTTTACCTGAAGATAGGCTCTAAGAACAAGCTTACTAGATCAAACTTTCTCGAACTCAAAACTGTTTGTGACTTCTTCACCTTCTCTTGCACTTTCCTTTGACCCTAGGCTCTCTTAGTGTTTGTAAAAGGCCTTGGGAATGTCCAGAGAGTAAGGGTGAGTGTTAGGGGTCGTGGATCATGGTTTATATAGGGAAGATATGGAGTAGACAAGCCTTAGAGTGCTAGACATCATTTCTGGCCAGATTTGTTTCTTTGCAATGATGCTTGCTTTAGACAGCATTATAGTGCTCCATTAATTCCTCCACTTGAATACATTATTAGTCCACCATCAGGGCCTTTAGAAGATGCTCAATCCAATTCATAAACTAGCTAAAGTAAGGCAGAACATGAGGTGGAAAACAAAAGAAGGGAATTTGTGCTTTATGAAAAGTTGTAATGGCACATGTGGCTGGCTACTTGATTGCCTTGCTGCTACTTTCTCTTCTTATATTTTATGTAATGAGCATGATCTATGTCTGCTAATGGAGGTTACCTAACATGTAAGGGACCCAAAGGTGCTAAAGGAAGAAATTAAATAAGCTAAAGACTTGATGTGTTGGAAAGTAGTGCTGGAATGGTGGGAGAGGTGGGTATGGATGAATTTTGTATGCCATTTAACTCTCTTTTTTTTTTGCTTTGTCAACACATGTAACTTGGTAGATTGATGTGGTAATTAAGGTAGGTAATTACCATGGAGATATAATGGGTAAAAACTATAAATTGGAATCATATAAAACAACCTTTCCTAGGTAACTTTCTTCGGTAAATTTCCAAGTTACCTTGCCAAGAGATTTCACCTTCTATACTACTACCATCTCATGGGTAATATTTAGGACTTCTAATAGCCTTAAATAATATAATAAAATCTAGCTTAATTCACCTTAAAGAGTGCTTTAAGGTGTTAATAAGTTAATACCTTTTTTTATTGTCAAAAATGACCGAGGTAAAAACCGGATTTTTACTGAGGTAAGTTCTTGGTCAAAACTTGTGCTTTTGTGAAGGCTATAATTCTAAGGAGTGAATATCTATTTACTAGATCATTAATGCCTAGTAAAAGTCAAGGTTATACTAAGGTAAAAATTCTAAGGAACGATTAACTTTTTACTAAGCCGTTAATGCCTAGTAAAATCTCCTCGTAAAAACTTTCATAACTTTGGGGTATTTCATTCACCCCCCCCCCCTTAAAAACAAACTTCGCCCTCGAAGTTACCCTAGGTACTCTAGTTTAACTTTAAACCTCTACTTGTCCTAGGAAGAAAAGGTATCACACAATTCTAGAACTTTTAAGCAGTCACCCAGTAGGACATACCTGATTCCGCTCCATGTCCCTGCAGGTTAGTCACAGATATCACAGTAGCTAAAGTGACATCCTCACATACATCCCAGTTACCCTATCTAGGTTCATTTTAGATCTTAGTATCTTTTTAATCGGAGCGTGCTTGCTCTGATACCACTTTGTAATGCTCCGTTTTCTACCATCTGTTATCACGGGGTGCGATAGATAGAGTGCACAAATAAAACGCGGAAGCAAATAAAAGTCTTACAAGAGCGTTACCGCCACACTCACAACCTCTGTGAGTGCCTAGGCTTATTACAACAATCCAAACCCAAAATAAAAGTCTAAATAATAAACATTCCTGAAAACCTTAAACAAACTAGGTGGAAGTCTCTAATCCCCAAGTCTTCCTCATGCTCTCGTGCAGCTCCAGAGCTCCACTAGTATTCTTCATCTACGGTCATTTGAAAACAATAAAAAGAAGGGACCGCAGGGTAAAGCCATAAAACGTCAGCAGAACGCTGAGTAAATCCAAGACAAGATCAAGAAATAGGATATCAAAGTAGATATAGATACATCATCAACTCAAGCTTTAACAACTGCAAAATAAGTTCATAACGTAAAGTGTTCATAAATCACCTTGTGGTAACAAGACCACTGTTAATCTTTTCTCACCATTTAATTCATAACGTGGGACAAATCCCGATCATTAAGGCGATCCAACCTATTCTTCCACTACGTAAGGACTCTAAAAGATGTGCACACCCCCTATAGTACCTTTAAACTATAGAGTGGAAATCCTGACGCAAACTCAAGAGCCCACGGCGTACCAAGAGTTAAAACGGGCAAACGTACCCAATCATCATATATATATCTATCTCTCTCATAAAACCAAATTTGAATAAGTCTAGTACCCAATAATAATTTTCCACAAATGAACAATAAATCAATTAGACCACCAAGTTCTTAAATAAAGAACACAAACAAGCACAAGACTTAAATCACTTTCACCACTTAGAAGATCCACTTAGTACAAAGGTAACGTTTTATCAAAACACCAAGGTACTTTCAATGAGTATCATCCAAGCATCACTTCAACTCATATACTAAAGATTAAAACAACCAAAATATAAGTTACAAGTTGGGCCATATTCATAAGACCACAAACATATTTTCACCATAAAAAGCTTAGAACTCATTTCGACTTCTTAAAGACGTGACCAATTCGCTAACCAATTGACTTCTAAAAATAGAGCGAATTGATGCAATAGATAGAGGGTTCAAATCGGTAGAGATTGATATGAAATAATAGAAATTTTGATGAGTAAAACGCCCTAAACTCATGTTACAAGTTAGGGTATCACAAATTACGTTTTTCCACCTTTAAAGCTAGTTGGTTTAAATACTCAGTTCGACCTCTTAAAGCGTAGCAAATTTAACTATCCAAACGATGTTAAAAAATATAGCGAATAGATTCATTGGATAGAGGATTTAAATCAGTAGAGATTGATATGTATTAATAGAAAAATGAATGACTATAGCCTTCTAAATCCTTCTCACAAGTTAGGGGATCTTAAAGCACGTTTTTCCCCCTTAGGTCTAACTTTCACCAAGATTTAGGGTACCTACGAACCCAAATAAATTGTATAGCTTGGAAGGGATCTTATACAATGTAATTAACTTGGATATTCTTGGCTTAAACTCCCAAAAGGGCCTTGGCAACTTGCTAGATGACACAAACTCCACAAGGCTCCTCAAATTGCCTTTCCTTGCACACAGAAATCTATTGCCTTATAACAAGAGCTTTCGGTAAGGTTTTTGAATGGGGTTTTAGCCCAAAATGAATAGGATTAAATGAAGATTAATTTGGGATCGGTTTTACCTGAAGATAGGCTCTAAGAACAAGCTTACTAGATCAAACTTTCTCGAACTCAGAAACTGTCTTTTGTGACTTCTTCACCTTCTCTCGCACTTTCCTTTGACCCTAGGCTCTCTTAGTGTTTGTAAAAGGACTTGGGAATGTCCAGAGAGTAAGGGTGAGTGTTAGGGGTCGTGGATCATGGTTTATATAGGGAAGATATGGAGTAGACAAGCCTTAGAGTGCTAGACATCATTTCTGGCCAGATTTGTTTCTTTGCAATGATGCTTGCTTTAGACAACATTATAGTGCTCCATTAATTCCTCCACTTGAATACATTATTAGTCCACCATCAGGGCCTTTAGAAGATGCTCAATACAATTCATAAACTAGCAAAAGTAAGGCAGAACATGAGGTGGAAACAAAAGAAGGAATTTGTGCTTTATGAAAAGTTGTAATGGCACATGTGGCTGGCTACTTGATTGCCTTGCTGCTACTTTCTCTTCTTATATTTTATGTAATGATCATGATCTATGTCTGCTAATGGAGGTTACCTAAAATGTAAGGGACCCAAAGGTGCTAAAGGAAGAAATTAAATAAGCTAAAGACTTGATGTGTTGGAAAGTAGTGCTGGAATGGTGGGAGAGGTGGGTATGGACGAATTTTGTATGCCATTTAACTCTCTTTTTTTTTTGCTTTGTCAACACATGTAACTTGGTAGATTGATGTGGTAACTAAGGTAGGTAATTACCATGGAGATATAATGGGTAAAAACTATAAATTGGAATCATATAAAACAACCTTTCCTAGGTAACTTTCTTCGGTAAATTTCCAAGTTACCTTGCCAAGAGATTTCACCTTCTATACTACTACCATCTCATGGGTAATATTTAGGACTTCTAATAGCCTTAAATAATATAATAAAATCTAGCTTAATTCACCTTAAAGAGTGCTTTAAGGGGTTAATAAGTTAATACCTTTTTTTATTGTCAAAAATGACCGAGGTAAAAACCGGATTTTTACTGAGGTAAGTTCTTGGTCAAAACTTGTGCTTTTGTGAAGGCTATAATTCTAAGGAGTGAATATCTATTTACTAGATCATTAATGCCTAGTAAAAGTCAAGGTAATACTAAGGTAAAAATTCTAAGGAACGATTAACTTTTTACTAAGCCGTTAATGCCTAGTAAAATCTCCTCGTAAAAACTTTCATAACTTTGGGGTATTTCATTCACCCCCCCCCCCCTTAAAAACAAACTTCGCCCTCGAAGTTACCCTAGGTACTCTAGTTTAACTTTAAACCTCTACTTGTCCTAGGAAGAAAAGGTATCACACAATTCTAGAACTTTTAAGCAGTCACCCAGTAGGACATACCTGATTCCGCTCCATGTCCCTGCAGGTTAGTCACAGATATCACAGTAGCTAAAGTGACGATCCTCACATACATCCCAGTTACCCTATCCTAGGTTCATTTTAGATCTTAGTATCTTTTTAATCGGAGCGTGCTTGCTCTGATACCACTTTGTAATGCTCCGTTTTCTACCATCTGTTATCACGGGTGCGATAGATAGAGTGCACAAATAAAACGCGGAAGCAAATAAAAGTCTTACAAGAGCGTTACCGCCACACTCACAACCTCTGTGAGTGCCTAGGCTTATTACAACAATCCAAACCCAAAATAAAAGTCTAAATAATAAACATTCCTGAAAACCTTAAACAAACTAGGTGGAAGTCTCTAATCCCCAAGTCTTCCTCATGCTCTCGTGCAGCTCCAGAGCTCCACTAGTATTCTTCATCTACGGTCATTTGAAAACAATAAAAAGAAGGGACCGCAGGGTAAAGCCATAAAACGTCAGCAGAACGCTGAGTAAATCCAAGACAAGATCAAGAAATAGGATATCAAAGTAGATATAGATACATCATCAACTCAAGCCTTTAACAACTGCAAAATAAGTTCATAACGTTAAGTGTTCATAAATCACCTTGTGCTAACAAGACCACTGTTAATCTTTTCTCACCATTTAATTCATAACGTGGGACAAATCCCGATCATTAAGGCGATCCAACCTATTCTTCCACTACGTAAGGACTCTAAAAGATGTGCACACCCCCTATAGTACCTTTAAACTATAGAGTGGAAATCCTGACGCAAACTCAAGCAGCCCACGGCGTACCAAGAGTTAAAACGGGCAAACGTACCCAATCATCATATATATATATATCTCTCATAAAACCAAATTTGAATAAGTCTAGTACCCAATAATAATTTTCCACAAATGAAAATAAATCAATTAGACCACCAAGTTCTTAAATAAAGAACACAAACAAGCACAAGACTTAAATCACTTTCACCACTTAGAAGATCCACTTAGTACAAAGGTAACGTTTTATCAAAACACCAAGGTACTTTCAATGAGTATCATCCAAGCATCACTTCAACTCATATACTTAAGATTAAAACAACCAAAATATAAGTTACAAATTGGGCCATATTCATAAGACCACAAACATATTTTTCACCATAAAAAGCTTAGAACTCATTTCGACTTCTTAAAGACGTGACCAATTCGCTAACCAATTGACTTCTAAAAATAGAGCGAATTGATGCAATAGATAGAGGGTTCAAATCGGTAGAGATTGATATGAAATAATAGAAAATTTGATGAGTAAAACGCCCTAAACTCATGTTACAAGTTAGGGTATCACAAATTACGTTTTTCCACCTTTAAAGCTAGTTGGTTTAAATACTCAGTTCGACCTCTTAAAGCGTAGCAAATTTAACTATTCAAACGATGTTAAAAAATATAGCGAATAGGTTCATTGGATAGAGGATTTAAATCAGTAGAGATTGATATGTATTAATAGAAAAATGAATGAGTATAGCCTTCTAAATCCTTCTCACAAGTTAGGGGATCTTAAAGCACGTTTTTCCCCCTTAGGTCTAACTTTCACCAAGATCTAGGGTACCTACGAACCCAAATAAATTGTATAGCTTGGAAGGGATCTTATACAATGGAATTACCTTGGATATTCTTGGCTTAAACTCCCAAAAGGGCCTTGGCAACTTGCTAGATGACACAAACTCCACAAGGCTCCTCAAATTGCCTTTCCTTGCACACAGAAATCTATTGCCTTATAACAAGAGCTTTCGGTAAGGTTTTTGAATGGGGTTTTAGCCCAAAATGAATAGGATTAAATGAAGATTAATTTGGGATCGGTTTTACCTGAAGATAGGCTCTAAGAACAAGCTTACTAGATCAAACTTTCTCGAACTCAGAAACTGTCTTTTGTGACTTCTTCACCTTCTCTTGCACTTTCCTTTGACCCTAGGCTCTCTTAGTGTTTGTAAAAGGCCTTGGGAATGTCCAGAGAGTAAGGGTGAATGTTAGGGGTCGTGGATCATGGTTTATATATGGAAGATATGGAGTAGACAAGCCTTAGAGTGCTAGACATCATTTCTGGCCAGATTTGTTTCTTTGCAATGATGCTTGCTTTAGACAGCATTATAGTGCTCCATTAATTCCTCCACTTGAATACATTATTAGTCCACCATCAGGGCCTTTGAAGATGCTCAATCCAATTCATAAACTAGCTAAAGTAAGGCAGAACATGAGGTGGAAAACAAAAGAAGAGAATTTGTGCTTTATGAAAAGTTGTAATGGCACATGTGGCTGGCTACTTGATTGCCTTGTTGCTACGTTCTCTTCTTATATTTTACGTAATGGGCATGATCTATGTCTGCTAATGGAGGTTACCTAACATGTAAGGGACCCAAAGGTGCTAAAGGAAGAAATTAAATAAGCTAAAGACTTAATGTGTTGGAAAGTAGTGCTGGAATGGTGGGAGAGGTGGGTATGGACGAATTTTGTATGCCATTTAACTCTCTTTTTTTTTTTGCTTTGTCAACACATGTAACTTGGTAGATTGATGTGGTAACTAAGGTAGGTAATTACCATGGAGATATAATGGGTAAAAACTATAAATTGGAATCATATAAAACAACCTTTCCTAGGTAACTTTCTTCGGTAAATTTCCAAGTTACCTTGCCAAGAGATTTCACCTTCTATACTACTACCATCTCATGGGTAATATTTAGGACTTCTAATAGCCTTAAATAATATAATAAAATCTAGCTTAATTCACCTTAAAGAGTGCTTTAAGGGGTTAATAAGTTAATACCTTTTTTTATTGTCAAAAATGACCGAGGTAAAAACCGGATTTTTACTGAGGTAAGTTCTTGGTCAAAACTTGTGCTTTTGTGAAGGCTATAATTCTAAGGAGTGAATATCTATTTACTAGATCATTAATGCCTAGTAAAAGTCAAGGTAATACTAAGGTAAAAATTCTAAGGAACGATTAACTTTTTACTAAGCCGTTAATGCCTAGTAAAATCTCCTCGTAAAAACTTTCATAACTTTGGGGTATTTCATTCACCCCCCCCCCCTTAAAAACAAACTTCGCCCTCGAAGTTACCCTAGGTACTCTAGTTTAACTTTAAACCTCTACTTGTCCTAGGAAGAAAAGGTATCACACAATTCTAGAACTTTTAAGCAGTCACCTAGTAGGACATACCTGATTCCGCTCCATGTCCCTGCAGGTTAGTCACAGATATCACAGTAGCTAAAGTGACGATCCTCACATACATCCCAGTTACCCTATCCTAGGTTCATTTTAGATCTTAGTATCTTTTTAATCGGAGCGTGCTTGCTCTGATACCACTTTGTAATGCTCCGTTTTCTACCATCTGTTATCACGGGGTGCGATAGATAGAGTGCACAAATAAAACGCGGAAGCAAATAAAAGTCTTACAAGAGCGTTACCGCCACACTCACAACCTCTGTGAGTGCCTAGGCTTATTACAACAATCCAAACCCAAAATAAAAGTCTAAATAAACATTCCTGAAAACCTTAAACAAACTAGGTGGAAGTCTCTAATCCCCAAGTCTTCCTCATGCTCTCGTGCAGCTCCAGAGCTCCACTAGTATTCTTCATCTACGGTCATTTGAAAACAATAAAAAGAAGGGACCGCAGGGTAAAGCCATAAAACGTCAGCAGAACGCTGAGTAAATCCAAGACAAGATCAAGAAATAGGATATCAAAGTAGATATAGATACATCATCAACTCAAGCCTTTAACAACTGCAAAATAAGTTCATAACGTTAAGTGTTCATAAATCACCTTGTGCTAACAAGACCACTGTTAATCTTTTCTCACCATTTAATTCATAACGTGGGACAAATCCCGATCATTAAGGCGATCCAACCTATTCTTCCACTACGTAAGGACTCTAAAAGATGTGCACACCCCCTATAGTACCTTTAAACTATAGAGTGGAAATCCTGACGCAAACTCAAGCAGCCCACGGCGTACCAAGAGTTAAAACGGGCAAACGTACCCAATCATCATATATATATATATCTCTCATTGAAATACCCCAAACCTTGGTATGTTGTGTAAATGTTAAACTATGGTATTTAAAGGCTAAAAAGTGCCTTAGAAACATAAATGAACCATTTAAACCATGGTAAAACACAATAAAACACTAAGACAGCAGGTTTGAGCAAAAACATGCTCTAAGCTTGGAGTGAACTTGGCTAGGACTCAAAGAGCCTACCAAGACTTGATAATGTTTAATTATGATCTTATAGGGCTAATTAAGTCCTTAGGAAACTTTGGTAGACAATGAAACCAAACAAAACACAAATAAATACCTTAAGGTCAATATGGGCTAAAAGGTGCTCTAAGCTTGGGATAAATGTGTATAAGGCCTAATGGTCATACCTATGCCTTAATTATATGTTAATGAACATATTAAATCAATTACCAAAGAAAACCAAGCTTGAAAACAAGTTAAAACGCAAAATGTGCTTTAAGGAGTCTTAAAGCACGTTTTTGAAAAATTGTCTTGTAAATGAGTTTTGAATGGCTAAATGTCCATCATTACTCTTTAATTAACATGTGTACTATATAGTATCACATTTGGGTGGCTATATCAATGGGAAATCAAAAATTTCACTTCTATGTGCCTTGTTTTTGGTGAATAGTGATTTTTATAACTAGTTTGTAACATATTTTATAAGTGAGACAATTGATTAATAAAGTCTAAAGTACCCCTAGGTACTATTTGGGGCCGGTTTTTAAGGTGTTGTGACTCACCACCCTTGTTAGTTTACTAAGAAAAGAAAGAATGACTAATTAGTATACTATTTGCTTTATAAGGATAAATATCTTAACAAAAGCAAACTTATCTCCTCATTCTCTTCTTCCCTTCATTTCCCACGGTGGTCTTCTTCTTCCTCCTCTCTCCATCGGTTTCCAAACAGAACCATGCCATTCTCATCCTTCCTCACTTGTAACTTATGACTCCATGCTCCGAATTTAATTCCGAGACTACCGTTCTCTTAGTTGGAGCAAGCTCTACAACCTTGTCCTTTCAAATCCTCAAAACCACCATTTTGGTGCCAAGGAGAACTTCCATGGAAGGGGCTTGAGCTAATATTTTTATACCTTGTTGATCACCTTTGCTTCAAGGTAAGGAAAAACCAAAGAAAACTCCATTTCCTCTCTTTTTAGTGCATGGCCGAAAATTAACCTCACCATGGTGTCTTTACCTTGCTTGTTTAGCTTCATTTGAATCTTCCAAGGGCTAGGAGGAGTCCTCTCTTGATATATATTCAAGCTCTCTTTCCATTCCAAGGTAAAACAATCATGTTAATACCTTAAGATAATATATATAACTAGGGTTTTCAATGAGATAAAGCTTAAAGCTTATATACTCATTTCAATGTTGGTATATTGTTTAGTTGTTGGCAAGGAACCAAATGCCTTACCGGTTTTACAAGGAAACAAGAAAGAAATTTGTGAGGAAAAGAGGTAAACAAGCTATCTCAATGTGGTTTAATGCCTTAGGAGAAATAAGCTTATAATGCTTGTTAAAACTACCTAAAGAGCAAATGGTGAATGACCTAGTAAAGTGTTCTCAAGGAGACTAGTAAAAGAACATTGTATTGGTGTATGTATTTGCAGGTCAAAGGCATTATTTATGTGGGAAATTCAGTGTTTAAGGATTATGCAATTTAAGGGCCTAAGAGCCATGTTATTTAAGGGCCTAAGTGCCAAGCAAGTTTAATTATGCACTATATTGTGATGTAGTGTAAAGTTGGTGAAATTTTGTGAGTGATAATGTTCTTGATGGATTTAGGTGCTCTTGAGTGCTTAATGGTGAAAACTATAAGTTTTGGAATGATGATGTGCTAAGAGAACCCATGGCGAAATTTGTAAAATGTATAAGGAGTTCAAAGTGCTTAAATGAACTTGGGTGAACTAGGAATTGTTAGGAATGGATACATGCTTCACTAAGGAAGAACACATGCATTAAGGTGTTCTAAGGTGCTATAAGGATTTAGGCATTGTCGTGGAAGTTCTAGGAATTCAATAAGTGTTTTTGTGAATGTATTAAAGTCTTGGAGAAGTTTGTCTAAGGTTTAGGTTATGTGATGTGCAAGGTGGGAATAATGTTTAGATAAGGTTTTGAGAAAGGAACTATGAGGAGTTGTGAAAAAGAGATTGGTTAGTAAGAGAAGACGCTTGGGAGATGATGTGATGATGGTGAGGAAACACTTTGGTATAAAGGTTATTATGGATGAAACACCACTTGAAAAACTAGGAGAAAACATTGTAAGTGTAAGAAATTTTGTGAAGATATAAGTAAAGGTTTAAGGAATTAGAAAAAGAGTTTTATGAGTGTTTAAGGATGTCTTAAGGTGTGTTTAAAGTGCCCAAATGAGGTTAGGGGGTACGAGGTTATATGGGGTGAAGTTTGGAGTTGAATGTGAAAAGGAAAGCAAAGGTCTGGGGCAGACCGAACTTGCGACCGAACTTGCAAGTTCGGTCGAGCCCAGTTTACCCTGCGAGAATTGGCTTCTGGAAAAGACCGACCTTGGGGACCGGACTTGCAAGGTCGGCCGGGCCTGTATTTTGAGTACGGATTGAGTTACTGGAAAAGACCGAACATAGGACCGGACTTGGTAAGTTCGGTCGGGCTAAATTTACAAAGGGAAGAAACTCTCGGGAATAGACCGAACATGCGACCGAACTTACAAGGTCGGTCGGAGTAGAAAATTTTGACGGAATTGTGTTCTGGAATGGACCGAACTTGGACAAGTTCGGTCGGTAAGGTCGGTCGGACCAAAAATGTTGTTTAAGGTTATGAACTGATATGTGAAGATGGGGATTGATAGGTAATGATGTTATGAGGTTGTTAAGGACATGTTAGGTGAGTTTAAATGGCAATTAAGTGGGTGGAAAGTTGAATCAAAATGTAAAAAGTAAAACAAGTTAACAATGCAAAGTTATGTAACTAAGTTAACGGGGAAAGTTAAGCATTAGACATTAAATAATCAAGCAAACCCCGATGTTAATAAAAACACATGTGATGTTAACAGTTGTTCGAGAATTGCTCGAGGAACATAAATGGACGTGGTAAAGTGGACTCCGGTGACAGGTATGGTTTTCTTGCAACCTGTGTCCTACCGGATTACACCGGCTTGTATGCCAATATGTTTTATTGAGTGTTTGCCACCTTGTAAGATTGAAACATGTAATGAGTTTATAGTAATTCATTTATGTGGCGAATTTGGCCTCCGATACCATTTAACCTCAAATATGTGTTAAACCTTAGCTAACCAAAACTAGGAACACATGAGTGATCGGTATTCGGAGTTGACGGCCCAAACCTTGGGAACGTGCTAACCACGGCTATGTGTGAGTTAATTGGACATTGTTGTTGTGAGCAAGTGTGTGAACCTCCCTTGTGTGCTTAACTCGGTTATGATACCGTATGGTGTGTGGATGTGGTAGGGCTCCATAATGGATCCCTAACTACTTATTAAGTGTATATGTACTAATGGGGGGTGAGGAGTCCGGTTGTTCCGGCCACGCGTGTGATGGACGGGAGTTGATATCATATCCGGTTCGGCTCTCTTGGTGTATGTATAGGTGGTATTCCAATTTGGTTTCTACCTTCCCTTAGCTTATCCAAAGCTAGTTACTGACTCACGTCGGGCCACAGGGGCATACGAATGTTATTTCGGTGTGCTTGGGATTACTATATCCGACACACCTTGGGTATAAGTTAACCGTTCTATATAACTGGACGGTAACGAGGTTGGTAACGAGCTTAACATGGGATTGGCAAAAATCCCTAGGCTCACATGGTATACTAACTATGGTGGAAGGTTCCTTGTGAGAACCGCTTTATGGTGTTATGTAATGTTGTGGTGCTATGCAAAAATTCCCCTGCTATGCTATGGTATATATATATACATATTGGATGTTTAAAATGATGGCGATGTTGTCATGTGTACGTCGAAACAAGAAAGTTGTTATGTTTTGTTATATGGGAATGAGATATGTGTAGGATATGGAGTGTGTTGGATCATGGAAATGATTCCCAGTTGCGTCAAGAGGCGTTTAAGGATACCCGATTAATGGGTACATGTCGTTCGTTAAGGAAGTAGCTCGTTTTAGAGGAGAGTCACTCTAGGGTTTAAGGAATCATTGGATGGTTGGTTAAGTGTGGATGTGTTGGTTATTGGTTGAGCCCATTGAGGCGAAATATTATGTGTTGTATGTTTATGGCTTGTTGCAGATTTAAATATAATCAACTGCATGCTAAGACGACAATTAGTTGTGCGTGGCCCGGTAGCATGTGGGCTGCGGGATTACCATACCAGCAAAGGTGCTGAGCCCCTTGGGGGCCACCCTTTCTCTCCTTTCTATTTCAGGTACAAGGAGCTGGAAGCCGTTCGAGAGTAGACGGGTAGATGTTTATACATGGGTAGCCATTTAAATGGCATAAGCATTGTAGGCGTAGTAAGACCGAAATTGTTATCGGCATTAGTTTGTAAATACTCGGTACGGTTGGATTGTAAAAGTATATGGGTTGTTGTTAAGGGAAGCAAATGTAACGTGTAGTTGCTCGGGAGCCTAGTCCATCAGACCGATCAAGTACTGTATTAGCCTTGTTAGCCACGTGGGTGGTTCGGCGTGTAACACCATTGAAATAAGTAATGTGATGAGTTGAGTTTCCGCTGCAATGTGTTGTTAAGTGTACGGTGGGTGTTGGGGTGTTACAAAAGTGGTATCACAGAGCGAAGTATCGCTCTGATGACTGAGTTACCGAGCTTAGGAAGTACCGAGTTAGGATTTAAGTACTTTGGGTTAAGGGTTGAGTGATAGCGTGAGAGATACGCTAGTAAGGAATTACCAGGGAATACTGGAAACCTACTATATCCATCCCACCCTCCACAATCCCTGTTTTATAACTTGGGAAAGAATGCCAGAGAGATGGAGTCCACTCTTACTCGGGAATACCCGATCTGGCTGTTATTAAATACCTTTAGGGTACGGAGAACCTGTCATACGGTAGATTCCGAAAACTGGGAATCCCGGAGACGGTCTCCATCTAAACAGTGTTAACCGCATTTCATAGCGAAGAGCGAAGAATCAGTGTACAAGAAGAATAGAATTTCCGGCAACCTGGGTCGACATGCCGAGCAGTCGAGAACAACCAGCTTGCAACGCACCAACCGTGCAGCAGACAAGAAATGGATTAATAAAACCCGAGACGAGTGTCTACGGGACCACAGTTGATAAATAATACACCAACGGAATACCAACCGACAAGGGAAACTACAACGTAGTGCCCAAACAAGAGACAAGTCTCAGTAACCACGACAAGTGCGTGGAACGGGCTATAAAGAGGATACGATACTAAGTAAAGGGGACTCCAAGAATGGGAGACACCCCAGTTGATAACTACTATGTGAATACAGTGAGAAGTCACCTATAGGGTATTTATCAAGGCAGTAAGATCAGTGGGGGCCAACAAGGCCACTGATGACAATATGTGTCAAAACAATACCACAACCGGTATGTGTCAAACCGATAGCCAGTTAGCATGGCGCACTTGCCATAGCAAGTGCTGCTATAACAGGGCTGTTCGGGAAATTCATAACCACTACAGGTACTTGGAAAAGTACCATGGAGTTAAATGTGATCATTGTAACCGTGGAAGGGCTTAATAGCCTAACCTCTGTGATTGTAAGTACACCAGTCAGCAAGAAGCTAGACTTGGCTAAGGTAAGAAGATGTTGTGAAACCATGAAAATTTTCTTTCAAACCCAAATTTATTCAAACCCTCTCTTTTCAAAACCAATTTTTTCAAACCAACACTTCTTTCCAACCTTCTTTTAAACCAACCAGTGAAACCAGGGGCAATTGACAAGGATACACAGTGGATAACCTTCCCTCGATTAAGTTCGGGAAGCAAGGAATGAATATTGTCACGGGACAATATAGGGAGTTGACAACAGAATACTTCACCTAGGCGTGTGACGGACACTACAAGTGTACCAACTGTGTTGTGGGACGACCGCACTCCGATAGGAGCTGTGGGCCTAACAGACCTACTTATAGGTTAGTTGGGTAAGTAGTAATGTATCAGTATGATACCCCATATATGTATACGAGCAGATCCGAAACACGGGAAGTAGTCGACTCCGTCTACGGTCAGCATATAAATCAAATAGGAGCTAGAAAATATAAGGAATGCTTGAAGTCAAGGAACTCAGTTAAGTTAACGAGACTAAAGGAATTAGTGATTCCTTTCAAGGAAATGTTTAAAAGTCAGGAGGTGCGAAGTGCACTAACTGTAATATAAAGACATCTTGTACGTCTTAAGGATCCTCAAGGATAACACGATAGCGGGAAAGCAGGGAAAGGCAATGCCTAGTGTGGACACATTAATGTGCATGGACGGGATGAAATTCCCAGAATGAGTACATACACTATCAAGAAATGTTGATCTTCACAGAAGAAGATAACCGGTTAAGAACGCAAACGGCGTGGCTAACTGAATATACCAGTAAACACCCAGGAGCAATCCTTAAAGGGTGTTCGCATCAATAATTGTTGCACAAAATGACATGACAGAAACACAAGGGTTGAAACTAACACCCAGTTTAGACATAAGTTTCAGAGACGGACTGACAATCTTAAAGGGCATCCCATGAAAGGAAACGGAATGCAACGACCTTGTCATGGAGCTCAGTATAATATCCAAACCATATAATGTTGTACAGAGGAGTACATGTGTGTGGACAGCCTACAATGAGCTCAGCTCAAGGCAAATAAGGCTTATAAGCCTGAAGCAAGATATGTTATATAAATTTAATTGATTGTAGAAGTTTATGTGGTATAAGTGAATAGAGTGGTAAGCGAACCACTGCATTAACCGCAGAAGCGGTAGTTATGTGAATCAAGTTCAAGAAATATGTGGAGGATGGACCACGTTGTTATTACCCCAGGATGATTTGAATAAGAATAATACGAAAGGAAATGTTTGTACCAGTTGTGTACCCAAGAAGAGTAATAAGTCTGATAGCAATCACCATAGGTGTGTGAAGCTAAATGTGTAGCGAACAACGCACAAGAAACATAAAGGTTCAAAAAAAAATATATAGTAATATATTCAAAAACCAGCCAAATAAGTGGCCAGATAAACCCAGCGTAATAGCAGAAGCTAATATAATAGCGGATGCAGTATAAGTTGATGTTGTATGATGAGTAAGGATATGGTGCGCAATAAGCGACCGTTGCGTGAGTATGGTTAAATGATAAAATGGGGTGTGAGCAGAGTTATGAGTTAAGCCCAGTGGAAGCACAACAGTAAGCGATAGCAAACGAACCGAGCAGTAAGCCGGTGGCAAGTGTTAGGTGATAAGGATTTCAGTGAAACACAGTGAAAATTCCTATCGCAATCGCATGAGAGATTTACTGTCAAGGGTTTACGCCTCTGCACTCTGTATGACTGAGTGTTTTGGTATTGCACTTGCGCAGTAATGATCGAGTGGGATAGCTAGGAATCAGAAGCATGGTAATTGTGGAGGAATAATGTCGTAATGGCCGATGCATAGGAAATGCAAGGTCATACCAATGGAAGAGTACTTGTACGAAACCAAAGGTAGAGGTATGGTTAGGAGTAAGTGATAACAGTGGCACTAGATGCCAAATATCGGTATGGAATATACCCCAAATGTTGTAATTAGCTGAGAGAGCACTACACACTAAGTAGTAGCTCAGTCTCAACCGACAGTAAGTCGGTAGAAGCAAGTCAATCATTGTGAATTACATAGTAGTTTACGCTATAAGCTATTGGAGAAGTGGATGGAAAGTTTTGACACTCACCGAATTCGCTCAGGGTAAGAGATACCATGCGTCGGTTGAGAAACCATCCTTCCCAAGATAAGGGTAATACATTGGAGATGTACAATACAGTAACAATAACGAATGGGGCAAACTAGCCCTATAATTAACGGAATGGCGCAGCAGAGGCCAGTGAGCCCATGCGTCAGATACCGGATATACATTGTGAATATGAACGGATGGCTAGTCATCAATGCCTAGAAGCCTTACAGGCCAGGACCGAAACCGGTTATGAGTTACAACTCCAATGCGAATTCTTGGTTTAGGAACTAAACCGCTAATATGGTTATGATCCTCTAATCAGATCCATTGTGTAATAGACCGCGTGGAAGTTAAAACACTTCACGACGGCAGAACATTTTAAGCTAATGCTCAGTGATTGATTACGTGGGCGTAATCCCTTTCAAGGGGGTAGAGCGCAAAACCACTTAGTGTGTTTTACCGTACAAGTGTACGTGAACGGGGTTGTGCATAGCACAAATGATTTGTTATGATGGTTGGCGCGTGTGTTATATAAACATACGCATTTATTTGTGGGTAAATTGTGGTAATTGCGCACAGAAGATGCGAATACCATTGTGGGAAGTGTGTTTATTTTGTTAACAGTGGTGTGTGAGAGTACAAGTGGAAGGGAGTAAAGAAACTCCCGGGGATCTAAAACCCCGATGGTGCATAAATGTAAGCCATGTATTGTATTTTGATAAAAAAATATGTATATATATACAGTGTTGTGATTTATGAAGGGATATGAGACCGACATAGAACCTAGTGAGAATTAAATTCCCTAGGTAACTTGAATTAAGTTGGATTTGGATGATGATTGATAGACGGAGTTCTATCCCTTGGAGATGTAATGATTATGACTAGAAGGATTTAAAGATAGAAAATGGGATATGCTTGAATTAATTGTTGGTTGAAAATGAGGTGGGAGGTGAAACTTGATTATCATGAGATCAGGAAGCCGAACACAAATTGGGGTGGAAAGATAGTTCAACACCGATGCTGATCACATCAGTGTTGGATGATTCTTGAAGCTCCCTATAGTGATTACAAATAACCATGTTAAGAAGATATAAGGAGCATAAACTGGACTTGGAGTTGTGTGGTGTTTTTCAAAAGGATTTTCAGTTGGTGTTTTCAAACAATCGATTAATATTTTGAATAAAAGATTTTCTTATACTTAACCTAGTAAAGAATATTTTTGTAGTACTTGCTCACGAGCTGAGGACGTATGAGCCTTTGTCTTCGGACCGGTGACATGAGAAGTATATATGTTAAAAATTAAGTGAATGTTTTGATCTCCCAAAGGAACGGGGACCAGAAGGTGTCCATCGCGACCGGGTTTCTGCGGATCACAGTGTATATGTACTCAACATGGGACTTGAGCCCATGGAGAGATGGAAAAGGTATTTCTGTTTGATATACATGCTATGACATGTTGTTTGGTATGTGTGATAAGGTTATGTTGACTTTGATCTCCTAAGTGTATGCTATCAAGACCTATGTGTCTAAATGTGGTTATGTCACCCATACCTAAGAGTCTGAGGGATATTGTATAGGTGCAAGTGTGGTGAAGGTACCCGGACCATTAAGTCCGAGGTTACCATGTGAGTATGATATTTTTTGTGTATAATGTGGATATGTTGCCCGGACCATTAAGTCCGAGGTTGGATGTAAAGGTGGTTGGTAATGGAAGTTATGGCTATAAGTAATTCCCGTATTCTAATCCAATGATGCGAGGAAATGTGAACTTCGAGGACGAAGTTCTTTTAAGGGGGGTAGATTGAAATACCCCAAACCTTGGTATGTTGTGTAAATGTTAAACTATGGTATTTAAAGGCTAAAAGTGCCTTAGAACATAAATGAACCATTTAAACCATGGTAAAACACAATAAAACACTAAGACACGGTTTGAGCAAAAACATGCTCTAAGCTTGGAGTGAACTTGGCTAGGACTCAAAGAGCCTACCAAGACTTGATAATGTTTAATTATGATCTTATAGGGCTAATTAAGTCCTTAGGAAACTTTGGTAGACAATGAAACCAAACAAAACACAATAAATACCTTAAGGTCAATATGGCTAAAAGGTGCTCTAAGCTTGGGATAAATGTGTATAAGGCCTAATGGTCATACCTATGCCTTACTTATATGTTAATGAACATATTAAATCAATTACCAACGAAAACCAAGCTTGAAAACAAGTTAAAACGCAAAATGTGCTTTAAGGAGTCTTAAAGCACGTTTTTGAAAATTGTCTTGTAAATGAGTTTTGAATGGCTAAATGTCCATCATTACTCTTTAATTAACATGTGTACTATATAGTATCACATTTGGGTGGCTATATCAATGGGAAATCAAAAATTTCACTTCTATGTGCCTTGTTTTTGGTGAATAGTGATTTTTATAACTATTTGTAACATATAATGTTATAAGTGCATTGCTTAATAAGTCTAAAGTACCCCTAGGTACTATTTGGGGCCGGTTTTTAAGGTGTTGTGACTCACCACCCTTGTTAGTTTACTAAGAAAAGAAAGAATGACTAATTAGTATACTATTTGCTTTATAAGGATAAATATCTTAACAAAAGCAAACTTATCTCCTCATTCTCTTCTTCCCTTCATTTCCCACGGTGGTCTTCTTCTTCCTCCTCTCTCCATCGTTTCCAAACAGAACCATGCCATTCTCATCCTTCCTCACTTGTAACTTATGACTCCATGCTCCGAATTTAATTCCGAGACTACCGTTCTCTTAGTTGGAGCAAGCTCTACAACCTTGTCCTTTCAAATCCTCAAAACCACCATTTTGGTGCCAAGAGAACTTCCATGGAAGGGGCTTGAGCTAATATTTTTATGCCTTGTTGATCACCTTTGCTTCAAGGTAAGGAAAACCAAGAAAACTCCATTTCCTCTCTTTTTAGTACATGGCCGAAATTAACCTCACCATGGTGTCTTTACCTTGCTTGTTTAGCTTCATTTGAATCTTCCAAGGGCTAGGAGGAGTCCCTCTCCTTGATATATATTCAAGCTCTCTTTCCATTCCAGGTAAAACAATCATGTTAATACTTAAGATAATATATGTAACTAGGGTTTACAATGAGATAAAGCTTAAAGCTTATATACTCATTTCAATGTTGGTATATTGTTTAGTTTGTTGGCAAGGAACCAAATGCCTTACCGGTTTTACAAGGAAACAAGAAAGAAATTTGTGAGGAAAAGAGGTAAACAGCTATCTCAATGTGGTTTAATGCCTTAGGAGAAATAAGCTATAATGCTTGTTAAAACTACCTAAAGAGCAAATGGTGAATGACCTAGTAAAGTGTTCTCAAGGACTAGTAAAAGAACATATGTATTGGTATGTATTTGCAGGTCAAGGCATTATCTATGTGGGAAATTCAGTGTTTAGGATTATGCAATTTAAGGCCTAAGAGCCATGTTATTTAAGGGCCTAAGTGCCAAGCAAGTTTAATTATGCACTATATTGTGATGTATGTAAAGTTGGTGAAATTTTGTGAGTGATAATGTTCTTGATGGATTTAGGTGCTCTTGAGTGCTTAATGGTGAAAACTATAAGTTTTTGATGATGTGCTAAGAACCCATGGCGAAATTTGTAAAATGTATAAGGAGTTCAAAGTGCTTAAATGAACTTGGGTGAACTAGGATTGTTAGGAATGGATACATGCTTCACTAAGGAAGAACCATGCATTAAGGTTTCTAAGGTGCTATAAGGATTTAGGCATTGTCGTGGAAGTTCTAGGAATTCAATAAGTGTTTTTTGTGAATGTATTAAGTCTTGGAGAAGTTTGTCTAAGGTTTAGGTTATGTGATGTGCAAGGTGGGAATAATGTTTAGATAAGGTTTTGAGAAAGGAACTATGAGGAGTTTGTGAAAAAGGATTTGGTTAGTAAGAGAAGATGCTTGGGAGATGATGTGATGATGGTGAGAAACACTTTGGTATAAAGGTTTATTATGGATGAACACCACTTGAAAAACTAGGAGAAAACATTGTAAGTGTAAGAAATTTTGTGAAGATATAAGTAAAGTTTAGGAATTAGAAAAAGTTTTATGAGTGTTTAAGGATGTCTTAAGGTGTGTTAAAGTGCCCAAATGAGGTTAGGGGTACGAGGTTTATGGGGTGAAGTTTGGAGTTGAATGTGAAAAGAACGCAAAGGTCTGGGGCACCGAACTTGCGACCGAACTTGCAAGTTCGGTCGAGCCCAGTTTACCCTGCGAGAATTGGCTTCTGGAAAAGACCGACCTTGGGGACCGGACTTGCAAGGTCGGCCGGGCCTGTATTTTGAGTACGGATTGAGTTTACTGGAAAGACCGAACATAGGACCGGACTTGGTAAGTTCGGTCGGGCTAAATTTACAAAGGGAAGAAACTCTCGGGAATAGACCGAACATGCCCGAACTTACAAGGTCGGTCGGAGTAGAAAATTTTGACGGAATTGTGTTCTGGAATGGACCGAACTTGGACAAGTTCGTCGGTAAGGTCGGTCGGACCAAAAATGTTGTTTAAGGTTATGAACTGATATGTGAAGATGGGGATTGATAGGTAATGATGTTATGAGGTTGTTAAGGACATGTTAGGTGAGTTTAAATGGCAATTAAGTGGGTGAAAGTTGAATCAAAATGTAAAAAGTAAAACAAGTAACAATGCAAAGTTATGTAACTAAGTAAACGGGGAAAGTTAAGCATTAGACATTAAATAATCAAGCAACCCCGATGTTAAAAAACACATGTGATGTTAACAGTTGTTCGAGAATTGCTCGAGGAACATAAATGGACGTGGTAAAGTGGACTCCGGTGACAGGTATGGTTTTCTTGCAACCTGTGTCCTACCGATTACACCGGCTTGTATGCCAATATGTTTTATTGAGTGTTTGCCACCTTGTAAGATTGAAACATGTAATGAGTTTATAGTAATTCATTTATGTGGTGAATTTGGCCTCCGATACCATTTAACCTCAAATATGTGTTAAACCTTAGCTAACCAAACTAGGAACACATGAGTGATCGGTATTCGGAGTTGACGGCCCAACCTTGGGAACGTGCTAACCACGGCTATGTGTGAGTTAATTGGACATTGTTGTTGTGAGCAAGTGTGTGAACCTCCCTTGTGTGCTTAACTCGGTTATGATACCGTATGTGTTGGATGTGGTAGGGCTCCATAATGGATCCCTAACTACTTATTATTAAGTGTATATGTACTAATGGGGGGTGAGGAGTCCGGTTGTTCCGGCCACGCGTGTGATGGATGGGAGTTGATATCATATCCGGTTCGGCTCTCTTGGTGTATGTATAGGTGGTATTCCAATTTGGTTTCTACCTTCCCTTAGCTTATCCAAAGCTAGTTACTGACTCACGTCGGCCACAGGGCATACGAATGTTATTTCGGTGTGCTTGGGATCACTATATCCGACACACCTTGGGAATAAGTTAACCGTTCTATATAACTGGACGGTAACGAGGTTGGTAACGAGCTTAACATGGGATTGGCAAAATCCCTAGGCTCACATGGTATACTAACTATGGTGGAAGGTTCCTTGTGAGAACCGCTTTATGGTGTTATGTAATGTTGTGGTGCTATGCAAAAATTCCCCTGCTATGCTATGGTATATATATATACATATTGGATGTTTAAAATGATGGCGATGTTGTCATGTGTACGTCGAAACAAGAAAGGTTGTTATGTTTTGTTATATGAGGAATGAGATATGTTGTAGGATATGGAGTGTGTGTGGATCATGGAAATGATTCCCAGTTGCGTCAAGAGGCGTTTAAGGATAACCCGATTAATGGGTACATGTCGTTCGTTAAGGAAGTAGCTCCGTTTTAGAGGAGAGTCACTCTATGGTTTAAGGAATCATTGGATGGTTGGTTAAGTGTGGATGTGTTGGTTATTGGTTGAGCCCATTGAGGCGAAATATTATGTGTTGTATGTTTATGGCTTGTATGCATGATTTAAATATAATCAACTGCATGCTAAGACGACAATTAGTTGTGCGTGGCCCGGTAGCATGTGGGCTGCGGGATTACCATACCAGCAAAGGTGCTGAGCCCCTTGGGGGCCACCCTTTCTCTCCTTTCTCTTTCAGGTACAAGGAGCTGGAAGCCGTTCGAGAGTAGGACGGGGTAGATGTTTATACATGGGTAGCCATTTAAATGGCATAAGCATTGTAGCGTAGTAAGACCGAATTGTTATCGGCATTAGTTTGTAAATACTCGGTACGGTTGGATTGTAATAAGTATATGGGTTGTTGTTAAGGGAAGCAATGTAACGTGTAGTTGCTCGGAGCCTAGTCCATCAGACCGATACAAGTACATGTATTAGCCTTGTTAGCCACGTGGGTGGTTAACGGCGTGTAACACCATTGAATAAGTAATGTGATGAGTTGAGTTTCCGCTGCAATGTGTTGTTAAGTGTACGGTAGTGGTTGGGGTGTTACACTCATAAAACCAAATTTGAATAAGTCTAGTACCCAATAATAATTTTCCACAAATGAAAAATAAATCAATTAGACCACCAAGTTCTTAAATAAAGAACACAAACAAGCACAAGACTTAAATCACTTTCACCACTTAGAAGATCCACTTAGTACAAAGGTAACGTTTTATCAAAACACCAAGGTACTTTCAATGAGTATCATCCAAGCATCACTTCAACTCATATACTTAAGATTAAAACAACCAAAATATAAGTTACAAATTGGGCCATATTCATAAGACCACAAACATATTTTTCACCATAAAAAGCTTAGAACTCATTTCGACTTCTTAAAGACGTGACCAATTCGCTAACCAATTGACTTCTAAAAATAGAGCGAATTGATGCAATAGATAGAGGGTTCAAATCGGTAGAGATTGATATGAAATAATAGAAAATTTGATGAGTAAAACGCCCTAAACTCATGTTACAAGTTAGGGTATCACAAATTACGTTTTTCCACCTTTAAAGCTAGTTGGTTTAAATACTCAGTTCGACCTCTTAAAGCGTAGCAAATTTAACTATTCAAACGATGTTAAAAAATATAGCGAATAGGTTCATTGGATAGAGGATTTAAATCAGTAGAGATTGATATGTATTAACAGAAAAATGAATGAGTATAGCCTTCTAAATCCTTCTCACAAGTTAGGGGATCTTAAAGCACGTTTTTCCCCCTTAGGTCTAACTTTCACCAAGATCTAGGGTACCTACGAACCCAAATAAATTGTATAGCTTGGAAGGGATCTTATACAATGGAATTACCTTGGATATTCTTGGCTTAAACTCCCAAAAGGGCCTTGGCAACTTGCTAGATGACACAAACTCCACAAGGCTCCTCAAATTGCCTTTCCTTGCACACAGAAATCTATTGCCTTATAACAAGAGCTTTCGGTAAGGTTTTTGAATGGGGTTTTAGCCCAAAATGAATAGGATTAAATGAAGATTAATTTGGGATCGGTTTTACCTGAAGATAGGCTCTAAGAACAAGCTTACTAGATCAAACTTTCTCGAACTCA
>CM041781.1:225117873-225147969 GCA_023374045.1 Limonium bicolor
CTTTATTGTCCGGAGCTTAAAGTCCTAAGGAACTTAGTTTCACCTAGATTACTCATATGAACTCCTTTTCACATTGGCTTCTCAAACTTTGTGTCATTGCTTCACATTAGTGACTCCAAAGATTTTGTCATCGAAATATACTTGGACAATGAGAAGCTTATCTTCTTTGGCACATGTGAATAGGGGTTTTCCAAAATTCCTTTTCAAATCCATGGTTAATGAGATAACATGACATTCTTTTATACCATGATCTAGGAGCTTGCTTAAGACCTTGGAGTTTTTTCCTAAGCTTGCAAACTGTGTTAGGGTTCTCGTCGTCTTCAAAACATAGGTTTGTTCCACTTAAACTTCTCTGTCCGTATACCAGTTGAGAAATGAACTTTTGATTCCTCTTGAGCATGGAAATCATCTTCTTCATCGACGGTGACACCTTCCTTAAGTGGAAATTCTTGACACATACTTCATAGGGCGAGTTTCCCCTTTGATACGAAAATCTTGTGATCTCACTTTAAGGTCAAACAATCTTTCCTTAACGGTTGCCATCATTAAACCATGGAATGAAAACTTCAATAATGAAGTGTAGAAAACGAGGAAAAATGTCTTCTGGGATAGTGTGATGGATTGTTGACTTCCATGAAGCACTAGATCTAGAGCTGTCAAAATTTGACCCAACCCGAAAATCCGTCCGTTTTATCCGAACCCGAAACTCGATCGAAACCCGAAAATATGAAATAAAATAAACCCGAAATGCTATTGGGTAAAACCCAAAATGACCCGAACCTGAAATGACCCGAAAAATTTATAACCCGAAACTGACCCGAACCCGAAATGACCAGAAATAATAGTAATTAAAAATTAACCAAACTCAAATAACATGAAATAATAGTGACCATAAATTGTCCCAAACCTGAATGCCCCATTGTATTGAAAGTTTTGTAATCTATATGTTGTATATTCTTATAGAAATTAGGTATTTATTTATATTATTCTTTTTTCAAAAAATATTAACAATGACCCGAAATAACCGAATCCCGATTCTATCTAACACTATTACAACCCGAACCCAAAATGACCCGAACCGAATGACCCGAACCCGAAATGACCCGAAAGTTTAATGACCCGAACGGATATTGACCCGAAAAGATATGACCCAAAACCCGAACGGATAACCCATTTGACAGGCCTAACTAGATCCAATGGCATGTAGGTGGACTTAGGGTGGTGGTATTGCACAAGCCACAAATAAGAGTGTCTCAAGTTGACCAATGGTTAACCTATTAGGTAATGTTCAAAAACTTTAGCAGAACTAGATAAGGACAAAATCATCGACAAGGTTTTTGGTTGCACGAATTGCTACTTACTCAACGTTTGTGGTCGGTTTTTTGTTGCACAATTATTTCCCAAATTGCTCAGTCAAAATCACAGTTAGTTTTTTAGGCTACATAGTCAAAAACATATTCTATATTAATAAATATTGTTATTAGGAATATTTTCTTGTTTATAGCAATCAAAATTTTCATATATGTAGTTATTTTCAAAAAATACAATTCAATTGTTATGATTTGCAGTCATAATATATAGACAATATTTAAAAATTTACAATCACAAACAAAATTTAAAATAAAAAAATTATTAACAAGATATTGTTTATAAATATAAAATACATAATTTAAATAAACTTGTATCATATTCCATTGAAATACCCCAAACTTAGATATGGTGTTTAAATGATAAACTAAGATATAAGGAGGCTAAATAATACCTTAGAAACATTAATAAACATTTCTAATCAAAGAAAATATAAGGAAACACCAAAAGAGCAGTTTAAGCAAAAACGTGCTCTAAGCTTGGAGAGACTTGGGAGAGTACCCAAATATTGTTCTAAGACCTTAGTAATATCCTAATGGTCATTTTAAATCAATTACCAAAGAAAACCAAGCTTGAAACAAGTTAAAACACAAAATGTGCCTTAAGGTCTTAAAGCACATTTTTGAAAAATTGTCTTGTAAATGAGTTTTGAATGGCTAAATGTCCATCATTACTCTTTAATTAACATGTGTACTATATAGTATCACATATGGAAGTTTATATCAATGGGAAATCAAAAATTTCACAACAATGTGCCTTGTTTTGTGAATAGTAACTTAATTAAGCTAGTTTATAACATAAGTCAATATAAGTGAGAGATTTGGTCAACAAATACTTAAGTACCCTTATTATTAAATGGGGGCCGGTTTTTTATAAGGTGAGTCACCACCTTTATGAGTCATTAAGCAAATAAAGAGTTATAAAGCAAAAGTACTATTTACTTTACAACATAAAGATCTCATTTTAACTCACCTCTCTCCTCACCTCTTCATTCTCTCTTGTTTCCCACGGTTTGAGCTGCTCTCTCCCTTCTCCATTAACGTGAAGCTCATCTCCATGCTAGCTCCACCTTCTCTTGCACACAACTTACTCATTTTAGCTCCAAAACCAAAACAAATTACATATTCTTCTTAGTTAGCTCAAGCTCTCTCTTTCTATCCTTTCAAAACTCCAAGAGCTTTGATTTGGTGCCAAGCCAAACCACCATTAGAGGAGGAAATTCAAGTTTGGAGACTCCATTGGCTTCTCCATTCTCTTAAGGTAAAGAAAGTGTAAGAAAATCTAGGTTTCCATCACTTTTCTTCTTGACCGAAAATGTATGCTCATGAGGCTTCATTTTAATGCCTTGTTCTAGCTTGTTTTCTACTCTTCAAAGGATTGAGGAGGTCCTTCTTGCTTCATATCCAAGCTTGTCTTGAGAAACCAAGGTAAAACAATCACCTTAATACCTTAAAGCACATTTTTAACCTAGGGTTTGTTCCTTAGGGTTAATGTATTATCTAGTACTCATTGGAGTCATTGGATATTGGTTAGAACATTGGCAAGGAGATATATATTGGTGACCGAGATTGAGCAAGGAAAAACCTAAAGAAGAAAGTTTTTAAAGCTTGTAAAAGAACAAGGTAAATTACTTACCTTAAGGTGTTTTATTGTTTAAGGGAATGGGATTTAGATATGTGATGAGTTTAGTGTAGAGTTTACATTAGAAAAGGGTTATATATGACCTAGGAGAAACAATGACTATGTTTGAGAACTTGTGACTAAGGAGCCAATGAGAAAAGAGATAGTCAAACAATGTTGAAATGAATTACAAGAAGCATTTTATTTCAATGGGAGCCTTGTTGTGTATTCACAGGTTAAAGGCAAATATATGTGGAAATTCAGTGGTTAAGATTATTGTCATTTAAGGGCCTAAGTGCCAAGCATTTAAGTTTGTGCACTATATGATGTTGTGGTGTAGTTTTGGTGTGAATTGTGTGTTAAGGTGTTGTGATGAGAATTTGAGAGATATTGGTTGGTTGATGGAGAAAAACCAAGTGTTAGGATGTGCTATATACTAGAGAACCCATGGCAAAAATTTAAAGGAGAACTTAAGTGTTTAAGATGTTCTAAGGGAATTTAATGACTAAGGAAGTACTAGGAAGTTTTAGAGGTTGTCTCGATGAAAAAGGGGTGAGATAAAGTGTTTTGATGAGTTATAATGACTTAGGCATCACTATGAAGGATCTAGGAATTAAAAGAGAGTGTGTTTGGGTATTTAGGACTTAGGCCAATGTTGATAGAAGAAGCTAGGAAACCTTGGTAAGTTTGATGTGATTTAGTGTGAAACCTTGAGATGATTTAGATAGAAACTAGAGTTTAGAATTTAAGGAAAACCTTGGAAAGTGTAAGATAGATGAAAGTGGTGTATATGGTGTGGCCAAGTTCATAAGGAGGGAACTTTGGGCTGGTAGAAGTGCTAGGTGAAAGGGATGTTGAAATGTAGGAGAGGAATAAGTGTTAAGTGTTAGTAGTTGTTGTAAGAATTGTGTAAAGGATTGGGAATGAATTTGGAGGATGGTTTAAGATGAGTTTAAGGGTCTAAATGATGTTAGAACACATTGGATGGCTTGAGGAAAAGTTTAGTAAAGATTTGGCAAAGTTTGGGCATGTTTTGGTGGCGTCCGACCCAAGTTTGGGTCGGACGGCCTCTGTTTAACGCCAGGGAAAGGTTCTGGAATGGTCCGACCCAGAGGACTTGGGTCGGACATGGGTCGGACGGGTGAGTTTTAAAGGGCGGTTAAGTTTCTGGAATGGTCCGACCCAAAAGGTTGGGTCGGACATGGGTCGGACATGGAAGGTTTAGAAGACGGAAAAATTCCTGGAATGGTCCGACCCAGATGGTTGGGTCGGACGTGGGTCGGACATGTAGAGTTTTTCAAACTCGAAAGTTACTGGAAGGGTCCGACCCAGAGGGTGGGTCGGACGGTGGGTCGGCCGACCCTTAACACTAAAAAAAAAATTTTGAATTCTAAGAATGGTAATTGGTAATAAGGTATACTCTTGGTAGGGTGGTAGTGATTAGTACCCTAAGAACTTAAGGAATCAAGTTAAGATAAGTAAGAACCTTAATGTCTAAAGTTAAGTTTGTAAGTTAAGTGGTAAGGACTTAAGAGGATATTCATCGGGAATTTTTAAGGGATTAAGTGAGTTAAGTGAGGTGCAAATAACTAATGGCCTAAACATGAATCAATGTTTTAGGATTGGTGAATTGGGACTTGGAAGGAGATAAACCAAACGATCGTCGACGGTGAACGGTACAATCTTTCTTGTGACCTGCTTGCTAACGAGGTGTCCCTCGGCTTGCGTGCTATCTGTTTATTTGCTATGACTAAAACAAGATAAAGCATGCAACCGGTTATATTTGTTCTCGTTGTGTATGTGTTATCTTTACACTAACCCGCGAGACTTGAGATTGTTACTAACCAAGTTTAGTACTTACTGAGTTAAGAATAAGAGTTATGTTTGGTGGTTGTTGGTTAATGCCCGTTAAGGCTTAGCTAGCACATGGTGATTAAGATTTCTACTAACTGGAACTTGAGTGAGGAAACCCGGGACTGATCTCCGGTCATGCATGCTAAGGAAAAAGGGGGACGGTGTCTGAATCAGACCCGCCCTCCGCTTAAGG
Organism: Limonium bicolor; assembly: GCA_023374045.1. Lineage (NCBI taxonomy): Eukaryota > Viridiplantae > Streptophyta > Magnoliopsida > Caryophyllales > Plumbaginaceae > Limonium > Limonium bicolor. The sequence goes on from CM041781.1 coordinate 225,122,909, forward strand.
ACTTGTCTTCAGACTTGTAGCCTAGGGCCGGTTGCCGGCTCAGCTACGTTGGACTCCTGTCCAGAGTAGGTGGCATTAAGATGGTGCGGTGGGATCACCTAAATCACAGGATCGAATTAAGCTACAACCATTCCCTTCCAGGAACGGTTTGTATACTGAGACTAAGTTGAGATTAAGATTAAGGTAAGGTAAGGAACTGAGATTAAGGAAATGAGGACTAAGGAGGGGGTTACTAACCCACTTGATAAGGGAACGCTTGAGTCGTTCATTGTTTGTGAACTATATATGTTCATCTGTGGTTGTTGTTATTGCACTTCATATCATGCTAGTGTATGTAATCAATTTCCATGCTATCGACAATTAGTCGTCGTAGCCCCGTTAGCTTGGGGGCCATGAGAGGGTGTACCAGCATTCGTGCTGACCCCCTTTGGGGGCTGTTTTTACACTTGCAGGTAAGAGACCCATGAGGACGCACTACGAGAGTAGGAGCGGTTAGACTTAGGATGGGATGTTTATTTTGAGTTCGGGTTGCGCCTGTGCACCCGTCTGTTTATATTTAAACTGATCTAAGGTTGTGGTTATGACTTAGTTACTTGTACTTGGTTGGTTGTCGGTATTATGGATGGTGATGTTTTGGGTTGGTTATGTATTTTGGATAAGTGATGTAATTGTTAAGGCCGGTATATTCTAACGATCAGACCGTGGCAAGGTCCAGGTGTTTATTATTTCCGCTGCGACGTATTCGATTAAGTGTTCAGTTTTGCGATAACCACGATTGGCTTTGGATGGGGTGTTACATCCATAAATTATAAACAAAATATTTATATAAAAAACAACTACTTTAAATGCTATTCATCAACTAAAAACACAAATTGTTCGTATGCATCCATTACGGATTAAAAGAGGAACTGAACTCGTACGTTAGTTGTGTTTTCACTTCGCGCAGTCAGAATATAAAAAAACTTTACGATTTTTCCCTTCCTTCAAATTCTTCTATATATACACCCTTACTGGTTTACCCTCTACTATCTCTCCATAATATTTCAAATTCTCAAAACTCTTAATCTCTCTACTATTCTCTATAACATCTCTCTAGGAGCTGTTACCGGAGCGGGAGCGGAAGCGGGAGGATAGCCGGTGCGCGAGTCCAAGATTTTTGTCCACATTCGCTAAACCAGGTTCTTTTTTATCATAATTTACAGTTTTGTAGCACAATATAGGAGCTAAAGTAGCAATATCAGTGGGAAAAAATTGAAATCGGAAATGGGCCAAGGTGGATATCACTGGGGTGGGCGCTAGTCGTTTCACCGCTGTGCGGGCGCGGCGGAAGGGTGCAGCGCGCAGGAGCGTGCACAAAGGGGATGACGCGGGCGCCGTCAGATAGAAGGACGGCGCGGGCGCCGTGTGTGTCAAGCCGGTGGCAGCGCCCGGTATCGTCTGCTACTCTGGAATCCTTTTTGGCTTTTTTTCGGACAGTTTTTAAATTTTTTTGCCTACATTAGCACCTAAATGTAAGAAAACAGGAAAAAGTATCTCAGAATGGCCCCTTGTGAGTTTCCCTCATTGTTAACATCATCTGCGTACTCTTCGTTAATCTCCAGATTGTCACCTTCATTTTTCCCTCCATCTTTCTTACTCTTCTTATCGAAAAATTTATTTAAACCTTTCAAAATCATTTTCTCTCTTCCTCTGTCCCTCTCTCTAACTATAAGATTTATGAATTTGAATATGATTGCACAACATTTCCTCCTTATATAATGAAATTTGGGTGCTCCTCGTAATATGTGACAAGTTATGGGTGAATATGGTAATTTTAAGAAAGTATTGAAACAGGGGCAAAATAGTGATTTCTAACTGAGCGAATTGGAATTCAAACTGCACGAAGTGACCCTCGGAGAGGAATTGTCCACTTTTATTTATACTGTACACACCGGCATCTGTTTTTTTTTGTCCGTATACTCATGGCTAGGGGTGTTCATTGGAAAACCGGAACCGCCAAACCGAAACCAGAACCGGTGAAACAGAAGCCGGAAACCCGGTTGACCGAAGTGGTTTGTTGGTTCGGTTAACCGAACCGTTTAATTTCTGATAAGTGGTGAAATAGTGCTATTTCAAGGTCTTTATTCACCATCATTTTATTCGGTGCATGACTTATTTCACCACTTTATGGAGTATTTTTGTGATTATAAGTGATCTTATACTTTTGACATATTCAAATAGGTAAATACTCATATGAGTACATTTTTGAGAGCTTAATTTGAGGATGCATCAATGTTCGAGCACTTTGGGAAGGATGCTAAGCTAAAGGGAAGCATTGGGAGAATTCCGGCACAAAAGAAGGACTTTTTGGTCTCAACCGACCTTGGGAAGGTCGGTCCGACCTTGTCCAAGTCCTTCCTAACTCACTGGAATCGACCGACCTTGGGACCGACCCTGCCAAGGTCGGTCGAACTTAAAATTTTGTCATGTGCCCTCTCACAGAGAGTCCGACCGACCCCCGAGACCAACCCTGGCACGGTCGGTCGGACGGAAAATTTGCCCAGATTTTTGGTTTAAAAAGCTGGATTTTGGGGCATTCTTCCTCATTCTTCAACACACACGACTTCAGTTAGAAAGAGGAGAGAGAGTGGCGAAAAGAAGGGAGAAAAGAAGAGGAGAAAAGAAGAGAATAAGAGGAGAAAGAAGAGAGTGAAGATTTCTACCTCCATTGAAGCTTGGAAGCTCCTCTAATGGCTATTTCTCCCTTCTCCTTTCTCTTTCCTTTATCTGTGGCTGAGTAGTTCCATTTGTATCCTAGGATGAGGGCTTAATGCTACTTAGTGATTTAAACCTCCTTTAATTAAGGGGTTTGACTAATTAGGTAAGAACTGGATTTCTCATGATTTGGGGATTCATGAGTTGAACTTTAATAGGCATTGAGTTAATGAGTTATGGTTTTGAGATTCTTTGGGTGAATTAGGTGATTCCCCACTATCCTAGGGTACTCTTCCACCCTTTTCCATCAAACAATCAATTTACTGTTTTATTGCTTTTCCATTGACAAACAACCAAGCTTGCCTCCTGCTAAACCCCCAGTTACTGCTTTCATTTACGTTTTACTAAAGTACCGAAGCTTGGGATTTTGAAACCAATTTCCTTGTGGATACGACACTTGTTATATTGCAACGAATTGGGTGCACTTGCCCATTTAGCTAGGTTTAATTACTATGTTTGTAATTTTCCCAACAAGTTTATGGCGCCGTTGCCGGGAATCATTAATTTCTGTAGTTTCAGTATTTTAGTTTTAGTTTTTGTTTAAGTTTAGTGTTTTGTTTTCTTTGATTGTGTTTTCGTTTTTGTTGTTTTTATCTTTCTTTGTTTATATTTTTTGTTGCTAAGTTGTAGTGCTGGTTGTTCTTGTGATTGATTAGGTACCTTGTGTTTCTTCTATGTATGCCAAGCACTCGGTCTAGTGGCTCCCCGCTTGCTAGTCCGAGATCCGAACTTGAGCGCACTTTGAGAAGACGCATAAGAGATTTAAACATGGGGGATCAAGAACCACCAGAAATTGAGGATAATGGGCAGCAGCAACACTGAGCCTTCTCTGATTACCACCAGCCGGATACCGAAGGAAGGCCTTTGGCTATAGTCCTCCCAGTTTTGACACCGGAGGAAGCGAGACAATGGGCCTTGAAGACTCATTTCATTACCGCAGTCCGGGACTTAGGAAAGTTCAGTGGAGCAAATCCAGATGACGCCCCGAACCATTTAAGTCTCTTCCTCGACTTTTGCAACTCCTTTGGGAAAACCGGTACGGTAAATGAGAGAATCCGGTTGCAGCTCTTCCCCTATTCCTTATCCGACTCCGCATCGCGATGGTTTAGAAGCTTACCATCCAGATCGATCCACACATGGGCACAAATGGCTCATAAGTTCCTCGCCAAGTACTACCCAACTAGTAGGACGAGGCAACTAATTGGAGAGATCAATACCTTCTGCCAAGAACCTGGAGAAGCCTTGTACGACGCATGGGATCGGTTCAAGGATATGTTGATGAACTGCTCTCACCATGGATTGGATGATCAATCGTTATGCCTATCTTTGTTTAATGGGCTTGACAATAGCAACCGATTGCTTGTGAACTCGTCTGCGGGGGGTAGCTTCATGACCAAGTCCCCTCAAAAAGGATTGGAACTTCTTGAGACAATGACTAGTAACACGAGGCAGTGGGCTAGAAATAAGGGAAGAGTACCACGAACAGCGGGTCTCCTACATGTTGAGCCCACCGACCATCTTTCCGCTCAACTATCTTCACTCACCAAGATGGTGGAGAAGCTAGCTATAGCTCAAAAGGAAACAACAAAGTAGAACTTCTAGCACAGACAACCAGTTAGACACCGCACGAAGATATCTCTCATGCTTAAAGATGAAAATCAAGGACAGAAGACTGCAAAGGATTGACACATTCAGATAAATCACATACATCCACTTAGGCAACTTGTTCACGACAAGCTCATGACAAAAGGAAAAGTTCATTATTGCATAAGACAACAAATCTATAAATGAACATCATTACATAGCCGCAATGAATTCAAAAGAGGACATTTATGAGCATTTAATGAACCAGACAGAATCAGGCAAGTGGGGCACACAAGTGGTGATCGACCTATCAAGAGGAGTACTGACATCCACAAGTGAACATAAAACTAGTGTACCTTGTAACTATCCAATTAAATTATGTACTTTCTCATTTGTCAAAGCAAACAAAATAAAGAAGGGATAAGGCATTACCAAAATAGTGTTTCGAAGTTTCTTTCTCATTTTTCCTCTTCACCGATTTGTTGTTCCACCTTAGCCAATCGGTCTCTCAGATCAGATATAAGACACTTATGCTCATCAAACTGTACTAAGGTTTCTGATTGGGTCATATCTGTCATTTGTATTGAAAATAACACTTCATTACAAACCAGTAGTGGATAGGTTAAGAGAATCCTGGTAACTCTACTAAAAGATAGCAGAGACGGGTAAAAAGCACAAATACATTAGAAAACACAAAAGTATGAAATACAGTGAAATTAAAGATGAGAGTAGACATTTCAGACCTCAAAAGTCATTGACTTTTGCATGAAATTGAAGAAGGAAAAATGTTGCACAAATGAAATAAGAGAAAAAAAGAGAAACTGAATACAATAGGTGCCACATACAAGTATATAATAATTCTCACCGGTGAAAGTTTCTTAATGTTAAAAAAATATGCACAGATGATGAAACCATAAAAGAAACCCACAAAAGCATATAAGCATACATGGATAATAACAACACATCTCTTCTAATTTAATCAATAAGACAACAAAAATTAAAGCAACTGACAAAAAAATTTAGCAGTAGTAGTAGATAGATCATAAACACATTTCTTCTACAATTAAGTAGATGTTAAACGAACAACATGTAAGATCCCAAATTAAATCATGATAATTAAGAATGATCATAAATAGGTACCTGTAACAGCTCCAGCTCAGCAACTGTATCTAGTGACGAGGCAAGATATATTGATACCCTATCTGGGTCATTGTCTTTAATACAATAAAGATAAAACAACACAAGTTAAATTGCATCTGCAACAAGATAGTTTCAGTTCACTCAAGATAAATGTCACAGTAAAAGTGAATTAAACAGAAACATTCAAGATTGAATATGCATGCAAACCTTCCATTGATTAATTTTTTGAGATATGGTATCTTTACCAGAAGAAAAAAAAGCTTAATGTAGGGCTAAAACAACAAGAAAATTTAGTACCCTACATCTAAATGGATGCATAACAGATGTATGTATGTGGTTCTTCAGGAAGATCTTTTGGAAGGAGACATGTTTGAGATTTAGAGTGATTGTTATTGACAGGAACTACCTGTACCAATGACCCTGAAATTTCTCGCCACAAGTTGCTTATTAAATTTTGCATTCACATTCAAAACAAACACAAAAAGAAACTAGCATCATCGAGCAAATTGAAAAAATAATGGAGAATTAAAGAGAGCATATTCAAGCATACCTGTCAAAGCAAGAACTTTGATGTGTAAATGAAGATGGTTCCATATGATACTTTAACAAGCTCAAACAGTTCAATCTCACGATCGGTTATAGATTGCTTTGACAAAGATTTGCTTTTCATTAAATAAAATGGAGCTTTTTATCCCCCCCCCCCCCATGTAGACCCTCTGCATTTCTAATCCTAAATTAAAACATCAACCATTTAACAAGACTATAATCTCTTTGAGATTCTAACTAGCCATTCTCGTAAACATCCAGGTGGTCACTAAAAGAAGCATAATCAACCACAGAGACATGAACAGAGAAAGTAGAAACAGAGATATGAACAGAGAACTTACCAAACTATTGTTAAAACAACTACTAAAATCAACCACAAAACCAGCTATAGGGATGTAAAATAATACTCATAAATTGACCATAGAAACAGTGCAATAAAAGTATAGAAGAAACATTTTAGCAGTCCATAAACAGCAGTGTAAATCAAAGAATAAACAAGCTGAACTTAAGACGATAAACTGCTAAAAATACCACACATTTAGTAAACAACAACTAAACAACAAACAAATGCTGATCCATCCCCAACAACATACCAGTAACCTTAGCTGCATTTTCCTGCTCAATCGCATCCACCATAGAGTACAAACTCTCACCCAACATTGTTCAAAGCTACAAAGACGTTTACAAAGAAAACAAATTCCGCATAAATGAAACCATGGTAAACCATATATACTTAATACAGAGTTAATATGAATCTGATTACATGATTGTATATGAGCTCAAGGTTAGACTTGAACATATCCTTGAGCGATATATTTTATATCAGACGTTGCTAATACAGAAAACCATCTTCGGTCACAAAGATAATGTTCATTGGTGGTGCCCTAGCTGCTTGATCTGCATACACACTCCAGCATCTACAAAAATAACACATACTTTGCTTATGCTCTAATGAAATTGAGCAGTCAGATTCTCAGTACCCACATCTATCTAAGTACAAGAATATCTCTGTAAGTACAAGGTTTAGTTTCTTGTTTCTATATAGTGTCTAACACCTGATTTTATATGGTTTGAGCCTACCAACCTAGGAAAATATTGCAAGTTTTGTGGAATTTTGAAGCTATAGTAAGATTCTATGATCCTTGGGAGTTTACTGGTAAAAGCTTCCAAATTCAAAATCCCAGCTAAGTTTAAGCTGGTTTCACAACTTATATATTCAGTGTAACCGACTCATTTTACTAAACTGCCTAAGATTGAGTCATGTTTTTTGTCTCGAACAAAGGATCCGAAGGATTATGGCAGGATAGTTCAATTCACACATGCACAGGAACATAGAAAATGTAGAAATTACCGTTAATGACAGGCGTAGAGCATCGGGTTTCTTCTTTGCCAACTAAGATTGCAAAATTACTGTGAGTGAAGAACAAAAAGAGACACAAATCATATATGTGGATTCATCATCGCTAGTATGGATCGAAAAATTGTCGTGAGAGAGATGTAAAACAGGCGCAGAGTATGCAGTTCCTTGTTTGCCAGTTAGAATTACAAAATTGAAGATCGAAAAGAGACACAAAGCATGTATGTGGATTCGTCATCGCTAGGATGGATTGAAAAATTACCGTGAGCGAGATGTAAAACAAGCGCAGAGCATGTAGTTCCTTGTTCGCCAGTTAGAATTGTAAAATTACTATGAGTGAAAATAAAAAAAAGGGTAAGACATGTATGTTACTGTAATTGCTAACAAGGATTGAAAAATTACCGTGAGTGAAGATTGAAAACAACAGGCGCAGAGCATGGAGTTCCTTGTCCGCAAGTTCAGATTGTAGAATTACTATGAGTGAAGATGAAGAATAGGGTAATTTTTGAGGAGAAAAGGAGAACACATATCATTTGATATTGGACGAAAATATAACACTTTAGCATCGTTCATGTAAAGTTTCATCAATTTTGGACATCATTTAAGCATGTTTAAAATTGAATTACGAAAACTAACAGGGGTATATTATGAATTACGAAATAAAGATGGGGTATATTGTAAATCTTCCCTTTTTAAAAAATAAAATTTAATGCACTATTGATGTTAGACACTAACAAATAGTGCAAAAGGTTAAAGATCCACCAATAGCTTTTCTCTATTGGAGTGAATATTTCACTTGGTACCATTTAACCATTATACCATTATACAAATAGGGCGATGGAAAAAAAATTGCACCAACTCATATGACCTATTAGTGCCCCAAAAAATGAGCACTAACAGAAAGTCTATATTAAGGAAATTTTGTTTCGTACTTATTGATCATATTTTAAATAATGAAATTTAATGTACTATTGGTGCGACTAATTGAAAATGCACTATTAGATAAAATCAATTAGTGCGACCTTCCATATTGCACCTATTGATACTTTCTATAAGAACAAAAATTTAGCTCTGCCTTGTTTGATAATTCGTGTAGTATGTATGCTTTTGAGGTGACATCAATAAATAGGACGGCATAAACAGTTGCCCCAATTAATACTATCTCTTAGTGCAAGTTTTTCCTGTGCACCTTTTGCTATGGTCAAATAGTGTACCACTGCGCCCTACTTGTTGTAAATTTAGGTGCAACATTTAAAATGCACTCATTAATAGTCTAGAAGTTGCCCCAAAAAACCAATATTGTAGTATCTAGACAATATCTTAGTTAGGGAAAATTCACGAGATACCCCTGTTTTCTTTCGTAATTCACAATATACCCCAGTGATTTAAGTAATTTAACTTTAAACATGCTTAAATGTTGTCCGAAATTGATGAAACTTTCATGGATGATGCTAAAGTGTTATATTTTGGTCCAATATCAAATTTGAAGTTTTTTAAGCTCACATGTGACCTGTGGACCCAATGAACAGTCACATATTCATTGGGTCCCACAGGTCCATGTGAGTTTAAAAGCTTCAATTTGATATTAGACCAAAATATAACACTTTAGCATCGTCCATGTAAAGTTTCATCAATTTTGGACAACATTTAAGCATGTTTAAAGTTGAATTACTAAAATCACAGGGTATATTGTGAATTACGAAAGAAAACAGGGGTATCTCATGAATTTTCCCTCTTAGTTATTTTATTTGACCAGAATAATGAAAATATGGCACTTTTATGATCTAAACTAAATTTTACCTAAACGGCACAAAACTTTTATTGGCCTAAACAAATAAAGAGCAGAAATGATATGATTTGAAAATCCAAACGAAACCTTATTAGGTATATATATTATAACATGTTCGAAAGGAAGCCCTTTGTGAATCTTAATTAATCACATTTTAGTCAAATCTCAGTTGCATTATAATCAAAATTTAACCATATACCAAGGTGTGATCAGACCACAACACCTTTGATTGCTATCATTAATACTCATAGATGATAATCATCGACAATTTGCTTGTGAACTAAGATGATTTGAACAGTACTTTTCTCTACCCACAGGGTCATTTTGTTGTAGAAGTTGTAGGTCTTGATTGCTACTGCTCAGAACATCTTTGGCAACCCATCTGAGAGAAGCATGCCATGTCCTTTAACGATGTGCGGTTCTTCCACTGCCATATCCGCCTTCATCATAATTTAACCATGATTATGAGTTTGGTTGGATACCATTTGCATGTAATAATTTGGCTAGAACAAGAATTGACCAACTTGGTATGATTGCTGAAGAGGAGGAAAATGAGATTAACCTAAGAAGAAGGGAAAAGTTAGAAAAAGGCAACAGACAACCACAAACAAAGGAAAGCAGAAAACAGGAAGGAGGCTACCGGTCATAAGCGACCGGTCACTGAAGATAGAAGTAGCGTAAGAGTAGCGACCGGTCGTCTGTGACCGGTTGATAGTTAAGGAAATACGGTATGAAAAGCAACCGGTCGTCTGTGATGATAAGCCGCAGACTTATCATATTTTATGTGCTAGATTTAGTATTATACTTATCAAAATAAGGTTATATATGTTATTTATGTTATATTATGTCTTAAAGTATATTATTTGTACAGTCTTATGTTTTGTGAGTATTTCTGTGCAAGGAATGATTTTCTAGGCAAAAGTTCAAATGATGTCGGACTCCATGCCGGAGTAATTCTGCACGGCACGAGCATAAATCAGAAAAGGAGCCTTGCTGAAATACCCCAAAGTTATGAAAGTTTTTACTAGGAGATTTTACTAGGCATTAACGGCTTAGTAAAAAGTTAATCGTTCCTTAGAATTTTTACCTTACTATAACCTTGAATTTTACTAGGCATTAATGATCTAGTAAATAGATATTCACTCCTTAGAATTATAGCCTTCACAAAAGCTCAAGTTTTGACCAAGAACTTACCTCAGTAAAAATCCGGTTTTTACCTCGGTCATTTTTGACAATAAAAAAAGGTATTAACTTATTAACCCCTTAAAGCACTCTTTAAGGTGAATTAAGCTAGATTTTTTATATTATTTAAGGCTATTAGAAGTCCTAAATATTACCCATGAGATGGTAGTAGTATAGAAGGTGAAATCTCTTGGCAAGGTAACTTGGAAATTTACCGAAGAAAGTTACCTAGGAAAGGTTGTTTTATATGATTCCAATTTATAGTTTTTACCCATTATATCTCCATGGTAATTACCTACCTTAGTTACCACATCAATCTACCAAGTTACATGTGTTGACAAAGCAAAAAAAAAAGAGAGTTAAATGGCATACAAAATTCGTCCATACCCACCTCTCCCACCATTCCAGCACTACTTTCCAACACATCAAGTCTTTAGCTTATTTAATTTCTTCCTTTAGCACCTTTGGGTCCCTTACATGTTAGGTAACCTCCATTAGCAGACATAGATCATGCCATTACATAAAATATAAGAAGAGAAAGTAGCAACAAGGCAATCAAGTAGCCAGCCACATGTGCCATTACAACTTTTCATAAAGCACAAATTCTCTTCTTTTGTTTTCCACCTCATGTTCTGCCTTACTTTAGCTAGTTTATGAATTGGATTGAGCATCTTCTAAAGGCCCTGATGGTGGACTAATAATGTATTCAAGTGGAGGAATTAATGGAGCACTATAATGCTGTCTAAAGCAAGCATCATTGCAAAGAAACAAATCTGGCCAGAAATGATGTCTAGCACTCTAAGGCTTGTCTACTCCATATCTTCCCTATATAAACCATGATCCACGACCCCTAACACTCACCCTTACTCTCTGGACATTCCCAAGTCCTTTTACAAACACTAAGAGAGCCTAGGGTCAAAGGAAAGTGCAAGAGAAGGTGAAGAAGTCACAAAAGACAGTTTCTGAGTTCGAGAAAGTTTGATCTAGTAAGCTTGTTCTTAGAGCCTATCTTCAGGTAAAACCGATCCCAAATTAATCTTCATTTAATCCTATTCATTTTGGGCTAAAACCCCATTCAAAAACCTTACCGAAAGCTCTTGTTATAAGGCAATAGATTTCTGTGTGCAAGGAAAGGCAATTTGAGGAGCCTTGTGGAGTTTGTGTCATCTAGCAAGTTGCCAAGGCCCTTTTGGGAGTTTAAGCCAAGAATATCCAAGTAATTCCATTGTATAAGATCCCTTCCAAGCTATACAATTTATTTGGGTTCGTAGGTACCCTAAATCTTGGTGAAAGTTAGACCTAAGGGGGAAAAACGTGCTTTAAGATCCCCTAACTTGTGAGAAGGATTTAGAAGGCTATACTCATTCATTTTTCTATTAATACATATCAATCTCTACTGATTTAAATCCTCTATCCAATGAACCTATTCGCTATATTTTTAACATCGTTTGGATAGTTAAATTTGCTACGCTTTAAGAGGTCGAACTGAGTATTTAAACCAACTAGCTTTAAAGGTGGAAAAACGTAATTTGTGATACCCTAACTTGTAACATGAGTTTAGGGCGTTTTACTCATCAAATTTCTATTATTCATATCAATCTCTACCGATTTGAACCCTCTATCTATTGCATCAATTCGCTCTATTTTTAGAAGTCAATTGGTTAGCGAATTGGTCACGTCTTTAAGAAGTCGAAATGAGTTCTAAGCTTTTTATGGTGAAAAATATGTTTGTGGTCTTATGAATATGGCCCAACTTGTAACTTATATTTTGGTTGTTTTAATCTTAAGTATATGAGTTGAAGTGATGCTTGGATGATACTCATTGAAAGTACCTTGGTGTTTTGATAAAATTACCTTTGTACTAAGTGGATCTTCTAAGTGGTGAAAGTGATTTAAGTCTTGTGCTTGTTTGTGTTCTTTATTTAAGAACTTGGTGGTCTAATTGATTTATTGTTCATTTGTGGAAAATTATTATTGGGTACTAGACTTATTCAAATTTGGTTTTATGAGAGAGATATATATATATGATGATTGGGTACGTTTGCCCGTTTTAACTCTTGGTACGCCGTGGGCTACTTGAGTTTGCGTCAGGATTTCCACTCTATAGTTTAAAGGTACTATAGGGGGTGTGCACATCTTTTAGAGTCCTTACGTAGTGGAAGAATAGGTTGGATCGCCTTAATGATCGGGATTTGTCCCACGTTATGAATTAAATGGTGAGAAAAGATTAACAGTGGTCTTGTTACCACAAGGTGATTTATGAACACTTTACGTTATGAACTTATTTTGCAGTTGTTAAATGCTTGAGTTGATGATGTATCTATATCTACTTTGATATCCTATTTCTTGATCTTGTCTTGGATTTACTCAGCGTTCTGCTGACGTTTTATGGCTTTACCCTGCGGTCCCTTCTTTTTATTGTTTTCAAATGACCGTAGATGAAGAATACTAGTGGAGCTCTGGAGCTGCACGAGAGCATGAGGAAGACTTGGGGATTAGAGACTTCCACCTAGTTTGTTTAAGGTTTTCAGGAATGTTTATTATTTAGACTTTTATTTTGGGTTTGGATTGTTGTAATAAGCCTAGGCACTCACAGAGGTTGTGAGTGTGGCGGTAACGCTCTTGTAAGACTTTTATTTGCTTCCGCGTTTTATTTGTGCACTCTATCTATCGCACCCCGTGATAACAGATGGTAGAAAACGGAGCATTACAAAGTGGTATCAGAGCAAGCACGCTCCGATTAAAAAGATACTAAGATCTAAAATGAACCTAGGATAGGGTAACTGGGATGTATGTGAGGATCGTCACTTTAGCTACTGTGATATCTGTGACTAACCTGCAGGGACATGGAGCGGAATCAGGTATGTCCTACTGGGTGACTGCTTAAAAGTTCTAGAATTGTGTGATACCTTTTCTTCCTAGGACAAGTAGAGGTTTAAAGTTAAACTAGAGTACCTAGGGTAACTTCGAGGGCGAAGTTTGTTTTTAAGGGGGGGGGGGTGAATGAAATACCCCAAAGTTATGAAAGTTTTTACGAGGAGATTTTACTAGGCATTAACGGCTTAGTAAAAAGTTAATCGTTCCTTAGAATTTTTACCTTAGTATAACCTTGACTTTTACTAGGCATTAATGATCTAGTAAATAGATATTCACTCCTTAGAATTATAGCCTTCACAAAAGCACAAGTTTTGACCAAGAACTTACCTCAGTAAAAATCCGGTTTTTACCTCGGTCATTTTTGACAATAAAAAAGGTATTAACTTATTAACCCCTTAAAGCACTCTTTAAGGTGAATTAAGCTAGATTTTTTATATTATTTAAGGCTATTAGAAGTCCTAAATATTACCCATGAGATGGTAGTAGTATAGAAGGTGAAATCTCTTGGCAAGGTAACTTGGAAATTTACCGAAGAAAGTTACCTAGGAAAGGTTGTTTTATATGATTCCAATTTAGTTTTTACCCATTATATCTCCATGGTAATTACCTACCTTAGTTACCACATCAATCTACCAAGTTACATGTGTTGACAAAGCAAAAAAAAGAGAGTTAAATGGCATACAAAATTCGTCCATACCCACCTCTCCCACCATTCCAGCACTACTTTCCAACACATCAAGTCTTTAGCTTATTTAATTTCTTCCTTTAGCACCTTTGGGTCCCTTACATGTTAGGTAACCTCCATTAGCAGACATAGATCATGCTCATTACATAAAATATAAGAAGAGAAAGTAGCAGCAAGGCAATCAAGTAGCCAGCCACATGTGCCATTACAACTTTTCATAAAGCACAAATTCCCTTCTTTTGTTTTCCACCTCATGTTCTGCCTTACTTTAGCTAGTTTATGAATTGGATTGAGCATCTTCTAAAGGCCCTGATGGTGGACTAATAATGTATTCAAGTGGAGGAATTAATGGAGCACTATAATGTTGTCTAAAGCAAGCATCATTGCAAAGAAACAAATCTGGCCAGAAATGATGTCTAGCACTCTAAGGCTTGTCTACTCCATATCTTCCCTATATAAACCATGATCCACGGCCCCTAACACTCACCCTTACTCTCTGGACATTCCCAGTCCTTTTACAAACACTAAGAGAGCCTAGGGTGAAAGGAAAGTGCAAGAGAAGGTGAAGAAGTCACAAAAGACAGTTTTTGAGTTCGAGAAAGTTTGATCTAGTAAGCTTGTTCTTAGAGCCTATCTTCAGGTAAAACCGATCCCAAATTAATCTTCATTGAATCCTCTTCATTTTGGGCTAAAACCCCATTCAAAAACCTTAACGAAAGCTCTTGTTATAAGGCAATAGATTTTTGTGTGCAAGGAAAGGCAATTTGAGGAGCCTTGTGGAGTTTGTGTCATCTAGCAAGTTGCCAAGGCCCTTTTGGGAGTTTAAGCCAAGAATATCCAAGGTAATTCCATTGTCTAAGATCCCGTCCAAGCTATACAATTTATTTGGGTTCGTAGGTACCCTAAATCTTGGTGAAAGTTAGACCTAAGGGGGAAAAACATGCTTTAAGATCCCCTAACTTGTGAGAATGATTCAGAAGGCTATACTCATTCATTTTTCTGATAATACATAGCAATATCTACTGATTTAAATCCTCTATCCAATGAACCTATTCACTTTATTTTTCGACATCGTTTGGATAGTAAAATTTGCTACGCTTTAAGAGGTCGAACTGAGTATTTAAACCAACTAGCTTTAAAGGTGGAAAAACGTAATTTGTGATACCCTAACTTGTAACATGAGTTTAGGGCGTTTTACTCATCCAAATTTCTATTATTACATATCAATCTCTACTGATTTGAACCCTCTATCTATTGCATCTATTCGCTCTATTTTTAGAAGTCAATTGGTTAGCGAATTGGTCACGTCTTTAAGAAGTCGAAATGAGTTCTAAGCTTTTATGGTGAAAAATATGTTTGTGGTCTTATGAATATGGCCCAACTTGTAACTTATATTTTGGTTGTTTTAATCTTAAGTATATGAGTTGAAGTGATGCTTGGATGATACTCATTGAAAGTACCTTGGTGTTTTGATAAACGTTACCTTTGTACTAAGTGGATCTTCTAAGTGGTGAAAGTGATTTAAGCCTTGTGCTTGTTTGTGTTCTTTATTTAAGAACTTGGTGGTTGAATTTATTTATTGTTCATTTGTGGAAAATTATTATTGGGTACTAGACTTATTCAAATTTGGTTTTATGAGAGATATATATATATATTGGGTACGTTTGCCCGTTTTAACTCTTGGTACGTCGTGGGCTCCTTGAGTTTGCGTCAGGATTTCCACTCTATATTTTAAAGGTACTATAGGGGGTGTGCACATCTTTTAGAGTCCTTACGTAGTGGAAGAATAGGTTGGATCGCCTTAATGATCGGGATTTGTCCCACGTTATGAATTAAATGGTGAGAAAAGATTAACAATGGTCTTGTTACCACAAGGTGATTTATGAACACTTTACGTTATGAACTTATTTTGCAGTTGTTAAATGCTTGAGTTGATGATGTATCTATATCTACTTTGATATCCTATTTCTTTATCTTGTCTTGGATTTACTCAGTGTTCTGCTGACGTTTTATGGCTTTGCCCTGCGGTCCCTTCTTTGTATTGTTGAAATACCCCGTAATTAAAAATAGTGATTAATTAGGCTAATGAATAATTTAGAGGCTTAACTAAGTATAAATAATTATGAGGGAACAAATCCCGAAGAAAACGGATCCTTAAAAATGGATTAAAAGCACTAATGAACCTTAAAGCACGTTTTTCGAGGTAACCGGGAAAATGTGACTTTAAGCGGGTCAAATAGACTCGTAACAATTTTGGTCAACTAAATAGTCAATAATAAAAATTAGTGAAGCTTTAGAACCAATAAAATCAATAAAACGAGAAATTAGTAAAAACTGTCAAAAACGGGAAGTTGTGGGGTAGAAACATAAATAACCAAAACTTGTGTGTCCAATATTGCAAATAGAATTTTAAAAACCCATAAGGGCTGTGTGTTGTCCAATTGGGAGCCCCCTCACACTCCCTCACACACTCCCTTCTTATTAACAAAAGACAAAAACAATAAAGTAAAACTCACCTTACTTTATTCACTCTCACATTCTCTCTCCTACCCCACACTCTCTTCACTCACGTAATACCCCTCTCCCTCACTCTCTCTTTTCTTCCTTTCTTCTTCCCATGCGATTTCCATGGTGAAATAAGAGAACCCACACAAAACCTCTCTTCTCTCCTCTTGTAACCCCCTTTAATCTCTTCCAAAAATTATAAAAAGTATACCATTAGAATCCCCTCATCAAGAGCTACATTTCCATCCTTCCAAAATTCGAAAATAGCAACTTTCTCTCCATGGGTATGGAGCATTTGGAGCTTCAAGACCACCACTAGAACCACATTCTTCTCCTTGTTCTATTGAGGTAAAAATCTTCTTGAAACTCCATCTTTTTCTAGCTCTTAAAGGCAAAACGAAATTTGAAGTTAAAACCTTGCTTGCTTCTTGATGCTAGCCGATTTTGGCCTTGTTGGTGGAGTTGGAAACTTGTTCTTGAGCCACTCCAAGCATTACTCATACCCTTGGAAGGTAATAAATTCTAAACCCTAAAACCTACATTAGAACTACATAATGGTTAGGGTTAAATTGTGTATTAAAATGGTGTATTGAAATGTATATGTGAATGGGTTTAGTGTTAGAGGATTTGGTTACTAAGAACCGGTGGAAAGAGAAAGAAAAAGGAAGGAAAGGGAAGGAGAAGAAAGGGAAGCTTGTGAAATAACAAGGTAAAATATGCTTGTCCTTGTGTAGTCTTGTATATATATGTGTAACAGATTTTAAAAGAGTAAAATGGGTATTGTATGGTAATGAACCATAGTGTAATATAGAGGAAGAATTAAATTGTATTGAAGCTTTGAAAACAATTAAAAATGTCACAAACTATTTTGGGATTGTAGTGTTGAGTGCAGAATTTTTATGAGTATGTTAGTATTGGTAATTGTGTATGGGAGCCTTGTATATGAATGCTATGGAAACAGGTGGATTGGGTAATAAGATGTGTGTATAAACAATGTGGTGTATAAAATTATAGGGGAGACTATGGCAAAATTTGCCTAGGATTAGAACACTTAGTGAACTAGAAACTAGGTGACTAATGTGTGTGTGTAACAGATTTTGATTGAGGTAATTGGTGGGTGAGTTAGGAGAGATAGTTAATGTAGTTGTAGCATTAGAGGTATTAGAAACGACATTAGAAGAGGGAGTTATAGAAGGGAGAGTAAGTGGCAAAATGTAGCATAATGTATTAGGAAGAACTAGTGTAAGTGTTGAAATGAAACTTGGAAGATTAGGTGTGTGAATTAGTATAAAGATGTGTAAAGAGTTAATGAATGAACTAGGGTGCATTAGGAGGTTTATTTAGTGGTAAAACCTGTGGGATTAAGTGTAGAACAATGGGGGAGTAATGGGTAAGAAGAGGACTGAAAACAGAATTTAAAACTGAAGTACTGGGCCGGACCGGACTTGCGACCGGACTTGCAAGTTCGGTCGAGCCCAGATTTACAAGACGGGAAAGCTTCTGGAATGGACCGAACTTGCGACCGGACTTGCAAGTTCGGTCGGACCAGAAAATTCTCCCGTCTGTAACCTACTGGAATGGACCGACCGTGCGACTGGACTTGCAAGGTCGGTCGACTCAAAAATTTTCCGTCTTGTAAGCTACTGAAATGGACCGACCTTGCGACCGGACTTGCAAGGTCGGTCGGCTAAAATTCGCCTGTAACGAAACTTACTGGAATGGACCGACCTTGGGACCGGACATGCAAGGTCGGTCGACTCCAGAATTTCGAAACCAAAACTTACTGGAATGGACCGACCTTGGGACCGGACTTGCAAGGTCGGTCGGCCCTGAAATTTTCCAGCTTAATTCCTTACTGACTTCGACCGACCTTGGGACCGGACTTGTAAGGTCGGTCGAGTCATACAAAAAAAAAGAAATTTAAATTAAATTAAATAATAATTATATATATGTATATATGTATACCCACCTATACATATGTGCATATAAATGTAAGTATACCATGGTTAAGTAATTAGGAGTAAGTAAATAAATATAAGTATTGAAATGCAAAGACTTAGTAAGTATGGGTTAGTAACGTAAGAGTAAATGAGTTAAGTTAATGATAGTAAGATTAATCATTCAATTGTATGCATATCATAGATTTGATTTGTGACACCGGAGGAAGGTTGGATACAAGTACAACGGTGAACGTATGAATTCCTCATGCCCCGTATGCTATCTTGGTTACTCTGATTTGTGGTGCGTGCTAATTAATCACCAAATAAGATAATGCACGAATCGGAGTTACTATGCATACTTGTGAATATGTAGTGTTGTGTTTGTGATATTTTTCTTAAATCTTAGTTTGTATAATTCATGAAATGTAGGATGAATATGAATGCGTGTATGTATGTTGTATTGTACTGTGACCGATTGTGAATGTTTTGGACTTCTAACTTATTCCTAACAGCTAACCAATCTAACTTAAATTGGTAATTAAATTGGAATGAGTAGAAGTCCGATATAGTTTCGGCCACGCGTGAGGATGAGGAGACACAAGAGGTTGGATCCGATTCCCTCTTAAACTGGTCCGCGGCCCAAATCCCTTAAGTGGGTCGCTCCCGGATTGGTGAGTCAAGTAATCCCGGAGGTGGGACGAAGTAGTCCCCAGGGCCGGAGGTCACCGACTTAACTTGAGTATAAGTAAGTACTAAAATGAGTAAGTAAAGTAATTGAAAGTAAGTAAGTGCAAGTAGAGAAAGTAAGTGAAATGAGTAAAAGAGTAAACATCATTCCGATTAACCCGGATGCGTACTTGGCTAACATCGTGAAGGTAAGTATTGTACGCACTATTGTATTGATGCCTTGAATTGTGTAATGTATTGTAATGCATGTGTGTTGTATGTAAAGCATGTATGTATGAAATTAATGAATCGCATGTTAGTGGACGTCAAATAGTCGGCGTGCCCTAGCTAGCACGCGGTATAATGCTGAGTTCATGCACAGCTTTTGCTGAGCCCCTTGGGGCAACCGTTTTTACTACACGCAGGTACAGAGAAGATGAAGCCATGAAAGATGTAGCTAGTTCTTTGTTTTCTTTTTGGATTGTAAACAATGATTGATGAATGGTGCTAAGTAGTACACGGCTGTAGCTTTTGTTAGCCGGTGTACCATGGGGTACACTTTTTTGAATAGTGGAAGTATTGGATTGGGGGTATAGATGAGTAGCTTTAAGAAACTCATTCTTTTGGGAAGTTGAATTTGGATGTAATTGAATATACTTAAATACTCGGTGATCCATTGATGTTAAGTATCCGGTATGCGGTATTTTAAGTATTATGTAGCTCGGTACACTATGTTCATCAGACCGTCACTGTAGATAGTAGTAGCCTAGCTAGCCGTATGGGTTTAGCGGCGTTGTATCACCCGCCGTAGTAGTGTAGTATTTCCGCTGCGATCTGATAGGATTAACAGGATGATTAGACGGCAAGTATAGGATTAACGGTAGGGGTGTTACAAAAAGTGGTATCAGAGCGTAGTTACGCTCTAATGTCTATAAGTACCGAGCATAGGGATTACCGAGTTAGGATTTCAACCGTCTTAAGACGGATACTTAGAAACCTAACTAGGAACTACCGTTGTTTAATAACGGATACCCTTTACGTTCTCAGGAACGATACCTTGCTTAATTCCAAGACCTTTGAGTCAATCT
This sequence comes from Limonium bicolor, assembly GCA_023374045.1. NCBI lineage: Eukaryota > Viridiplantae > Streptophyta > Magnoliopsida > Caryophyllales > Plumbaginaceae > Limonium > Limonium bicolor. The sequence goes on from CM041781.1 coordinate 225,143,022, forward strand.
TGCGGAGCCTAATGTAACTGTTAAATGTTCAGATGTCAGGAAGAGTCCAGGCCGCCCTAGAGGAGGGGCCAATGACGGACCCGCACGCAGACGATAGCTGAAATCGTCACTGCCACGGTAGCACAGATGCTACCACAAGTAATCCAAGCTATGCAACAGAACCAGCAAAACCAACAGAACCAAGCGGGGCCAATCCCCCCCTCCACCCAGAGAAGTGAACTGGGTAAAGGCCATCGCAGATCTCCGTCCTCCATGTTTTAGAGGCGAGAGCGATCCTGCCAATCAGAAGCCTACATCTCGAAATGGAGACTGCTTTTGAAACCCTCGAAGCTCCTGCTGGAGTTCGAGTGAGAGTAGCTGCTTACTACCTCAAGGATGCTGCTATGGATTGGTGGAAGCTTGTCAAACATGAGCACGTCAACGACCCCACCTTCGATTAGGAGTCTTTTGCATCACTCCTCCGATCCAAGTACTATCCGGAACATGTAAAGACAAAGAAAAGGCTAGAGCTGGACGCCTTGAAGATGACAGACAAGATGTCAGTGGATGAGTACTACCGCACCTTTACCTCCATTCTCCGTCTTCTCCCCGATCTTGGATACACCGGCCAGGTGTTGGTCGATCGCTTCTATGGCGGTCTGAGCCATCGCCTTCGGTACGGTATGGGCTACACTCGATTTACCTCCTTTCAGGTAAATATCAGTTAACCCTTAGTACCATATCAATTCCTTAAATTCCTTGAATTCATTGAATCTCTTCCTTATCCTTTCTTAAATGAGAATCCCGGCTAATACCTAAACTTCAGGAGTGTTATCACGCGGCTTCTCGCGTTGAGATCACTTGCCAGCTAAGGGATGAAGAAACCGCGCTGAAGCGCAAGGCTAATAGCAAGAACACAAGTGCCGAGGAGCAGAACCAGGGTAAAAGCTGGAAAAAGAAGAAAGGGAAGTTCTTTCATCAAACTCAAAAGAACTTCCCAAGTGAGAGCAGTGCCCATGCTGAGCAGGGCAAGCCAGTTGAGCTTCTTCAGCTTGGTTCATCTGCACCGGTGGCTGCCAAGCCACTGAGATCACACCCACCAACGGGTTCTGGCTCAGGTTTCACCAAAACCTTCTCAGACGGCCGCACCTATGTGTGCAGAAAGTGCAACCAGGACCATCCCGGCAAAGACTGCTATTGGGAGAGAAATCAAATGCTACAACTGCCAGAACCGGGACATACGGCCAATAGATGCCCAGAAAATGCTAAGTCGAAAAGGAACTTCCAAAGCTACAAGCAAAGGGAAGGCAAGGAGGTTGCATCTGGCGATGCACCGGCCCAGCAGGCACCACAGGGGCAGGGATCCCGGGGACCTCAGCGGGGTGCAGCTCAGAGGCAGCCTGTCCTTCATGTTATCGACCGTGATGGGTTCGGTTCTAAGTCCAGCCCAGGTAATAATCTAAACCTTTAATCCTTGAAGTAGCATGACTAAGTAGTAGAGTGACTGTTTAAATGAATGCATGAGTAAATAAAATGAAGTGTGTATTAAGCATGAAAAGAAGTAGTTGAAACTAGTACTCACCGTAGATGAAATTTATAACCATAGGAAGCTTTAGTATCTGTTATCCGATACCGGTAAACCTGAATCAAGAAGAGATCGACATCACCAACCACTACTACACCAATGAACAGTGTCAGGTCATCCGACCAGGTATGATCTTATTAAGGGGATACCTGACACCTGAAGCCCAAATCTCAATCATCCGACGATGCAACGAGCTAGGAACGGGTCAAGGTGGATTTTACACACCCAAATTCCCCGGTGGAGCGAAGATGAAGCTAAAAATGATGTGCTTGGGAAAGGACTGGAATCCTTATACCAAGACATACCAAGAGACACGAACACAAGACGGAGCAACGCCACCGACAATACCTCCAGAGTTTCAGACACTTGTCACATAAGCAGTAGAACTTGCACAACAATGCGAATATGATCCGATCCCCGCACTTGAAGCGGACCTTTGTATTGTCAACTTCTATGAGAAAGAAGGACGACTTGGGTTACACCAAGACAAGGACGAGACAGCAGAATCTCTTGAACAAGGAGGGCCCGTAGTGTCTTGGTCCATTGGTGATGACGCCGTATTTATGTATAGCGAGCAGAAGCGTGTGGACCTCGCACAGAAACTGGTATTGAGATCAGGAGATGTCCTAATCATGGGTGGAAACTCTAGGATGCTGTATCACGGGATCAACAAGATCAAGTTGAATACGGCACCACCGGCAATAATCAATGCCACACACATGAAACCAGGACGCCTGAACCTTACCTTTAGGAAGTATTGAGATTTATAATACCATGTAATCTATTAGTAACGTGTATTAGAGACACGGTATGTATGATGGTTGGTTTATCAATAAAGAGCAGTGTTGATTTAAATTCCACTTGTGTCCACCATCAATACTTATCCAATTGTGACTTCAATAGGTTGTGGGCTCGGTACCGAAGGTAATCTGAGCATCCTCACCGAAGCACAAGCTGGCAGAAGCGGCACCATCTTAACGGGAACCTTCCCAGTGAACGGCATTGATGCCAATGTGTTATTCGACTCCGGCGCCTCTCACACTTTCGTATCACCATCCTTTGTGAAGAGGTTGAAGCTAGATGCGGATGAGCTACCGAACTTCATGGTTACTCTCCCATCGAAGGAGCGAGTAAAGTGTACCAAATATTATCAGTCAGCCACCATCGAAATCAAAAACGAAACGTTTCCCATTTCCTTCATCGAATTCAATGGATTGGGATTCGACTTAATCATCGGAATGAATTGGTTGGAGCGGCACAAGGGTAGAATCCTGCGCCAGCATCGATTGCTGCTCAAAAGTCCTTCTGGGGTTACCGTATCTTACCGCCAGAGACCGAGAGAGCCTTCGACCACACTTATATCTGCTATGGCTATGTACCGGAGCTCAGAAAGGGCCAAGAGGTGTACTTATGTTATGTGCAAGACCTGGAACGAGATCTAGAGTTCAGTGACGATGTACCCATTGTATCCGCATTTCCCGATGTATTCCCTAAGGAGCTACCCGGCATGCCACCACCGAGAGCAGTGGAATTTGAAATTGATCTTTGCCAGGTACCGGTCCCATTGCTAGGGCACCGTACCGCATGGCACCTGCTGAAATGACTGAACTGAAGGAACAACTACGTGACCTACTTGACAAAGGGTTTATACGCCCGAGCGTATCACCCTGGGGAGCACCGGTCCTCTTTGTGAAGAAGAAGGACGGTAGTCTCCGACTTTGCATTGACTACTGCGAACTGAATGCGGTTACAGTCAAAAATAAATACCCATTGCCACGCATCGACGACCTATTTGATCAGCTGAAAGGAGCATCAGTCTTCTCCAAGATTGACCTCCGTTCTGGGTATCATCAAATTGCTATCAAAGAGCAAACAGAGAAAACGGCATTCCGTACCAGATATGGCCACTACGAATTCACAGTGATGCCATTCGGTTTGTCAAATGCACCAGCTAAATTCATGGACCTCATGAATCGTCTATTCAGTGAACAGTTGGACACTTCGGTTGTTGTCTTTATTGATGGCATCCTTGTATATTCCAAATCGGCAGAGGAACATGAAATTCATTTGAGGAAAGTGCTTGAGACACTACGCGAGAACCAGTTGTATGCGAAGTTCTCCAAATGCGAATTCTGGCTAGATCAGGTATCATTCCTTGGTCATGTCATCTCGAGCGCAGGTATCTCAGTTGACCCTTCTAAGATAGAAGCTGTACGATCATGGCCTAGACCCAAGACTGTTACCGACATTAGGAGCTTTCTTGGTCTAGCTGGTTACTACCGGAGATTTGTAAAGGACTTCTCGAAAGTCGCTAAGCCCAAGACTACATTGATGAAGAAAGATGCACCGTTTGTATGACAGTGCGAGTTATCATTTCAGAAACTAAAGGACTCATTGACCTTAGCGCCCATCCTTACTCTTCCAGAGGGCACAGAGGGATTTGAGGTATACTGTGATGCATCAGGCAAAGGAATGGGATGCGTACTCATGCAGCATGGCAAGGTTGTAGCTTATGCCTCCCGCTAGCTGAAAAAGCATGAGGAGAATTACCCGACTCACGACTTAGAGTTAGGAGCCATTGTCTTCGCTTGAAGATATGGCGACACTATCTCTATGGGGTAAGCATCACCATCTACTCCGACCATAAGCTTACAGTATGTATTCACACAGAAAGAACTGAATCTGAGACAGAGAAGGTGGATGGAGTTTCTCTCTGACTACGACATCGACCTACAGTATAAGGAAGGGAAGGCAAACGTTGTAGCCGACGCCCTGAGCCGTCGAGCACACTCGCTCCATTCGCTACTCGCTTCTTCTAGCTTGGTTGACGAGGTGCGAGACGCTCAGTTGAGCGACCCTTACCTAACTGAAATCAGACAAAAGATCGAAAATGGTACATTTGAGAAGAAAAAGTATGACTTCAAGCTACATGAAGATGGTTTGATTCGGTTGAATGGCAGGCTATGCGTCCCCCGAAGCAATGCTGAGCTAAGGGATCGCATCCTGCGAGAGTCACACAGTTCCACATTGTTAGTCCATCCAGGAGCCTCCAAGATGTACAAAGACATGAAGAGGTACTTCTGGTGGTCTGGAATGAAATCAGATGTGACAGAATTTGTATTGAGATGCTTAACATGCCAAAAAGTGAAATTTGAACATCGTAGACCGGGGGAATGGTACAATCGATGCCAGTTCCGGAGTGGAAATTTCATGATATCTCCATGGATTTTGTTGTAGGACTCCCACCTGCCAGGGGAGGACTCAACATGATCTGGGTTGTAGTCGATCACCTTACCAAGGTGGCCAGATTCATACCGATGAAGGACGCCTGGAAGGTAGTGAAGCTAGATGAGCTATTCGACAAGGAGATCATCAGACATCACG